>JAYMSP010000634.1:0-45169 GCA_036897095.1 Plantago elongata | reverse complement strand
TTCCTAACAACAAGAACAGAAACGGAATAGAAGAGAAGAGAAGTCGATTGTTACCTGAAAGATCTGTACAAAATTAGATGAGGCTTCTCCAATCAAAAAAGGGAAGAAATGAAATACTAACAAGTCATCAAAGTAGGAGAAAAATAAAAACTGAAAAGATGAGAAAGAGAGCAGAAAATGGGCAGAGGAAGGGTCGGTCTCGGGCAAGAAGAAAGAAGGTTGTTATGGGGAGGTTGGGCTTAGCATCGGTCCAGGCCCGGACCGATTTTGAAGCCTTTTCTAATACGAAAACCGGACCTAAATTGGTTCGGTCCAGGTCCGGACCGAACCGAAATAATCGGTATGGTTCGGGGCTGAACCAAGCAGGCCCGAATTTTTAAAAAAAATCAGAATTGGGAAGAAATTATGTCTATTTCGAAACCCTACCTTCCAAAATTATTTAAAATTCTCCAAACCTCCAAAAATATGAGATCGAGAACAGAGGAAGCGGCGGCGGACGTGGAGGTGGAGCATTGTAGGCGGAGGTCGAGCAACGGAGGAGAGAGCAGTGGGAACCGTGGTGATGGAAGAGATCGAAAAAAGAGGAGGCGTGGTGGCGGAGGAGGAGCAGAGGAGGTGAAGGTGGACGGAGGAGAGGAGATGGGGTGCAACCGTGCAAGTGGGCGGAGGTGGAGCAGAGGGGGTAAAGCCGTGAAGGTGGACGGAGGAGAGGAGACGGGGTGAAGATGTGAACTGGGTAGAGACGCAGAGTACAGACGTGTGGCAAAGCCGCGGAGGGGTGGCCGGGTGGAGCCGTGGAGGGAGGCGATCGTCAGTGGTGGAAGGAGGCGATCGTCGGTAGCGGCCGTCATCGGTGGTGGAGAGGGGCGGGTCGGAGGAGAAGGGGTTGATTGATTTTGGATTTTGGGGTTAGGGTTTTGGAGGAAAATTAGGTATATATTTGTTAAATTCGGTCCTGGTCGGTTCAACACGCGGTTTTTCGGTATTTGACCCGGCCCGGATCGAGGGCCGAAAATTTGAAATCTTCAATACCAAGAACCGGCCCTAGTCGATCCCGGACTAGACCGAGGACCGATTTTTTTTTCCGGTTAGGGCCGGTATTTCGGTCCGGTTGCAGTTTTGCTCACCCCTACGGGGAGGTAGCACTAGTATTTATAGAAGGTCTCTTTCTTCTTTTTTAATTATTTTTATATATGGTAACATAATTATTAGCATTGAGTCATTGACATTACCAAATTATTAATTATTTTCCCTTATCGAATATATTTTAGATATGATATTACAATTACAATATCTGATCAAATTTAATACTTAGTATCTATAAATTTTTATATAGAAGACAAATATTATCCATTTTGAGGAATCGAACTTGTGACCTCTTTATGAGTATCTGAGCTTAACAGTCGGCACGAACTCTTTCACCCTGTCTCGAATCAAGTTTCTCACTTTGAATTTTTGTAGTCAAACTTGTATAATATTATCCATTTTGAGGAATCGAACCTGTGACCTCTTGGTAAGTATCTCAGCTTAACACTCGACACAAACTCTTTCACCCAGTCTCTAATCAAGCTTCTCGCTTTAAATTTTTGTCAAAGTTTCATTGTATAAATAAATTTAACATTTTACATTTGCAGTTTAAGATTAATTCGTAGTCAAAGTGAAAAAAAAGTGATCGGTAAAAAATAAGTGGGAAGTTTAATCCGAACTGAGAAAGTAAAATATATTTACTATGAACTTATCAGTTAGCTCATCAACTTAATACAAATTTATGGAAAAAAATTAGTTTTATATTAAAATGTTTACACGAACGTATAATTGTAGTAACTGGTAATTTAGTTAACCTGATAAGCTTATTGAGAATCTTGTAAAGAAATAAGTTCGTTGATTTGTTTGACATATGAAATTTAGTAAATTTAGTAAAATTCAATTTGAATTTAATCCATTCAATTTCAATTATAAATTATAGAAAACAATTCCTTAGTTATTAGTTACATTAGAATTGGAGCATCAACATTGAACGTGGTGTCCATGACTATGAAAATAGTTATTAGAATCACTAATGATTCGGTTATACTCTTAGAAAGAAATATTACTATCTTGTTGGTACTATAAAATTATGAAATGAAAGATCAATTTACTAAACTGATTTTAATTATCATTTGAAAACCTTGATTTAAGTTAAAAAATCAATTTCCTAATATCAAATATGTAATGCTCTCTCAATTCAACAAACCCAGAATCAGTATATTTGGACCTGAGAAGCGTCCAAAGTCCAAACAAAACGTCCTCAGCCCATATATTATTGCAGCATCCAAAGTCCATTTTTCATCCCAGATCAATCATGCAACCCAGGCCCGTTAAGCGAACATTTAATCCCACATCGTTTTAGCCCAAGCATCAAGCCCAATTAGTCTCCTCTACTCAATCCAATTCCACACGAGTTCATGCCATTGCTTCTAGGGCTGCGCAACGGACGGATACGGATCAATCCGCATCCGTTTGACCGGATATCCGGTCAAACGGATGGAAAAATACTCCATCCGTTATCCAATCCGTTCCGAGCGGATTGGATACGGATAAATCCGGCGGATAACGGATAAATCCGGCGGATATCCGTATCCGGTAAATTTAAAGAACCACAAGTGCTGTCAAAACCCAAACCACAAGTGCCTTTGTGAAGCTGCCTTCCTCTTTAGAATCCGTGAAGGGTCTCACCAAGACATTTAGCTTGAAAACCAGGTCAGACGTCAGAGCAATGGCCGTGTACAAGGTTAAGTTAATCGGACCAGATGGCTGCGTGAGTGAGTTTGACGCTTCTGATGATGCATACATCCTGGAGTAAGCAAAAGATGCTGGAGTTGAACTACCATACTCCTGCGGATCCGGAGGAGAGGGCGGCGGAGGAGAATTGAGTAGGGTTGAAGTCGGGGGAGAGGAATTGGATCGGAAGTGAAGTGGATGGAGATGTGGTGGTGGTGTTGGTAGGGGTTGTGGTGATGGAGATTGGATTTGTTGGACATGGCTGGTGGAGAAGTTGCAGCAGATTGAATTGAGCAGCTGGACTCCTGGAGAATGAAATTGGGGGCTAGGGCAAAAATGCAAAATAACAAAAATACCATTGTCTAACGAATATCCGGCGGATTTATCCGTTTTATCCGTTCAAAACGGATGAAGGAAACCCCATCCATGACCCGGTCCGTTTTTTTAACGGATCGATGCGTATCTGTCCGTTTTCGTGGATACGGATAAAATGAGCAACCCTAATTGCTTCATTCCTTTTCTTGAACGACACCTCGACAGTTGAATACCGGCAAGTTATGATAGAGTTTATGACCATACGGTGTAAAAACCAAAATATTACGGGGCTGATTTCTAATCGTTCCATTTGGCTTGATGAACAATGATTTGGCCTAAAATACACTTTAAATACCCTCATTTTAATTCCATTTCAAATACAATTTCATCAAAATCCATTCAAATACTCATTTAAATTCTATACCAATCAGCCCCAACACCATGTATGATGAAATAATATTATATTGAATGAATGTCGTTAATGATGTCTATTGCTCGATTGACATTGTGAATCATGATCTGGTATTCTAGGTTAGTTGAGTCCAATTGATGTAGTATTGTAAAGACAATCTTAATTAAGGTATTAATTGTAAATTATATGTGAGTTGTGCCGATGAGTCCCAAATTATAACTAAACTAACCTCAGTTTCATGTGAATTTGATTAATTGAGGTCTGTTTCGGACATAACTAAGGAAAAAAAAATCTACAATAAGAAAAATTCGAAATGCGTGAACAATGTCTTGTGAGTGACAAAATTTTCATGTTTATCTTCCCCCATTTGACATTCGCTCGTACGTAAATTCCAAGACCCGCTTTCTCAATGCAATTAGTACCTTAATGGTAAATTGGCATTGACAAGTAGTACCTCAAATAGGGTGACAACATTGGAGCAGTGAAATTGATAATGTCTCAAATTGTAGTACCAAAAATAAATTTAGTCATATCCATTCACCTCCCCACTTCAACATATCTCCTTATGGATTGAAGTACAACATTCCATATTTTTACAACTCTTGTATGAGTTTGCAAACTCAACTTTGACGATTACTTCGATTCAATTTTTTCTTAATATAAGTTAAATTACATTTTACTTATTACACGCAATCAATTAGAATAATATCGAAACTACAAACAAAACGACATTAGATCTCACGTTTAATCTTTTTGTTATTCCCTCCTCCATTAATACCTACTATTTCATTATTTTTAACACTGGCCACTATTAAACATTCCACATCTTTAGAGTATTTTGGTTATTTCTTCATGGTGGATTTCGTTATTTAAACCCTTATTTTCAGTTTGATAATTTTACTTACGATGATATTAGCTAGATCGTGTGGGAGAACATTTTTTTATCATCTAAGTCTATCTCAAGGCTTATTTTGTATTTGGAATATAAGTTGTGATGTATCACATTTTGATCAGCATGATATATAATTACATATATTTTAAAAGCTCAAGCTGATAGAGATGTGTGAAATCTAGTTGGTTCTATCAAATCTTCCTGCACAATGCACCCCGCACACTCGTGGTTAAAATCTTTTTGGGAGGCCAATTAAATGTAAATTTAATATTGGTCGAAAATTGTCTCTAGATTCAAATTTAGGTTGACGCGAGCCAGATGCTCTGACATCATAATAAAATTATACCGCATCTAAAATCTCAAACTTGTAAAGATACGACTAACCCTGCAATATAACCATGTAATGTGCATTAATTTTGTCTATTTAAGGGAAAAACTTTCAACATCCATCTGTACTAACTACACTCCCAATTAAACCAACATCAACTGCAAATAAGATTCCAAATTCCTATTAATTGATAGTTATCACATTGTTGTATGTTAATAGAACTTGGCATGTTAACTTCAGATCCCAAGACCAAGAAATAAGCTTAGTTGAATAAGTAGTGCATACGGTATGCTTGGTTTGATGTTTTCTTGGGTTTAAAATCATGAAAGTACGGTACTGATAGAAACCCCTCAATGGATACGTGGGGTATATATTATACTACACAATACATATAGTAGTATAATACAATATACTAGTCTTCACACAATCGATGATCGATATGTATGAAGGTATATAAGCATGGTGTTGAATTGTGTAGCATGAAATGGATGATTACTGAATAGTCATGTGTAGAAAGCCATGCCATGCCCTTTTGTTTTCACTTTCCTTAATGTTATAAGCTTCTGTCATATATGTAATGTATAGCTAGCTGCTATATAGATAGATTGATAGATAGATAGATATCTTGTTATAAGTACATAGGTAGCTAGGGTTTTTGATGATGCTATGAGTAAAACACAGATTCATCAAATATTTCATGGTCACTACACACCCTGAAAGTGAAAAAAATGGCTCTTCAAACATGGATTTTACATACACGCAGGACAGACAGATATGATTATACTGACTAGCTATACCTCAGCTCTGTGATCATGTAAAAAAAATTAAATTTAGCATTTTGTACATATGTGTTGTGTGTTTGTGAGCTAGTGTTTTTTGGAAGTCTACATGCAGTCTAGGTCTATAGACTACTAGGTCTAGGGCAATAACCCTACATGGGTACCTTAGCCAAGAGCCAAGGAAATTACAAGGCAATGTCCCTCTCACAGCCAAATGACACCAACATGCAACAAATCCCTTTGATTAAAGTCACGAGACCTCTCTCTTAATTTTTTTGTCTCTTTTAATTTAAGTGCCAGGATTCCAAACTATTGGAAGGTTAGATATTCACCGTTCATAATTTGCTAGTCTTTTTTTAAATTATATAGACATGTATCTTTCAAATTTATTTTTTGAAGTAAAATTAATATTAGAAGACATTAAAAACTTTTTAATTCTTTCTAGGAAGTAGAAGTGCACCCTAATTATACAGGGCCGTCGTATCTACTTCCCGAACATTTTAATTTTAACATTAGTTGGATCGTTGCTCTCGCCGCATCGTACATAGTTACTATCAACCCCCACCCCCAACGCCCCCCCAATTGTCCATAATGGGCTCGTGGCTATAGTGATAGTGTGAATGATGTCCTTGTTTCCCAACTCGCTGTGGAGTTTATCTGGGAGGTTGAGTCCGTATGATAACAAAGGGTTCGAGTTAAGACTCTATAAGATAGGGTTTATCCTATTAGGATCTTCTCCAAGCCGCCCCTTCCTAGTACAACTATCTAAGTACTTTCGGTTGAGCTTCTTAGCACGACTACATTCAAAGGGTTCGAGTTGTGAGATGTGAGCTCAATTGTCGAATAATCTAATTTATACAAATTGGTCACAATCCAATTCGAGTCTTTGTTATTGGTTAAAAGATTGGGACCAAATGAAAACATCAATCACCATTTTTTCAGCTTCTTTTAAGAATAATCTACATATTTTATTGATAATTAATAAGGTGACCGGGTACATGAAAATGCCACTTACGCTAATGTTAGAAGTCATATATTGATTCAAACTCTCCATCGACAGTTGAAATCCAACTCCTTCAACGAACATATTTGTGTACAACACATCTTCAACCGTAACGAACATATTTGTGTACAACACATCTTCAACCGTAACGAACATATTTGTGTACAACACATCTTCAACCGTAACTTGTCTTCATTAATAATATTATAATGCTCATCCAATGACTCAAAGTCCAGCACCCACAAATCACTCGAATATGGGTAACCCTCGTACGTTCTTACATGACCTTTCGCTTGCACGAACTCTACAATATGGTGCCATTTCCTTTATTTACAAATCAAGCACTTTTTGCCCACCTAACAGACTTATTGGAATGAAATTTTAACTTACCAGCCCTACTATATCACTCAGACTGAAGTTTTCATCCAATTGCGACGAGCTTACAAGAATCCTAAGGGGATCTACATACAAGGGTTGGGAGACAGGGGTAGGCCTTTAGATGTGGAGGGGAAATTTTGGTGGCTCTTATGTGAGCGGTTGGGAACCTAGGGTGGCTAAAGTTTCTCTCCCTTACCATTCTCTCACTTCCGAAATACATTTGCTAAGCATAAATGAATGTTTACTTTATGTATTATCTTAGACGCTAGTTATTGCGTCCATGTCGGATTTGATTGGAGCCACTCACTCCTAGTCATAGTAAAATGAATATACAGGCACAATACACGTAAAACGTGACTCTAATAATCATATTGCTTGAAATCATCGTTGTAGACCGTATGTTTGTGAGACTCGGCTTTGTATTTGTACTCGTACTTGACACGGTTTAAATGGTACTCTTTTTTTATCATATCGTACACTTATTATACTCTTTTGTAATCTTTATTAGATAATTATTGAATTTATTTTAAGTTAATAAAGAAAAATATTCCAGACCTCACATGGTATAAATTACAGGTAGTACTAATCGAACAGTATGAAACAAAAGATGAGATGAGAACGTGGAAATTAAATGGGGGCTGAGATTATCTTATCTACCCTTTTTCCTATTCCGATCCGATTGATCCGGCCTTTAGTAAACAGTAATTATCAGCGTTTGAAAGTGATTAAATCAGACATTATTAATTGAATAGTATGAAGGGCAGTAGTATAAGTAATAATTAAGATTATAATAGTAGTAGTAGTAGTAGTAAGAAGAGATGTCTCCAGAGAGGGTGGCAGTGCAGAAACAAACTGATAGAGAACTTTCAAGGCCTTCTTCCTTACTTCACCATCACTCCAAACAACAACTAGCTGCTCTCTTCAATTCACTCTCTATCTCTCACTTCATTTGAGTAGTACTAGTCCCAAACTACTCCCAACTCAAGTCCCTCTTTTTTCTTATTTACAATTTCCTTTCTTTTCATTTCATTTCCACAACTAAATTGATTATTAAACCCCAACCCTGCCTTCTTCTACCTCTCTTTATAACTACTCACTTGTTTGTTGCACTTTCAAAACATTATCTATCCATCTATCTATCCACACACACACACACACACACACACAATAAACATATATACTACTTAGATCTCTTCAATAACAACATATCATCTGTCTTTCTCTGTCGGTTTCCATGTATGTCTGATAATTAATGATTTTAACATACTATACTTTACTAGTAATAGGCTTCACCCCACCCACATCTCTCTTAACTCTCTTTCTAATCAATCAAACAAGTACATGTAGTAATTTGTTCTTGTTGTTGTTATTATGCAGGAGACCACAAGGAAATAGTAATCCTTTAGACCTCAACAACTTTCCAGTTGAAGATTACACAAGGGATGATGATTATGATGATGATGATGGTAAACTCCATTCTGAGGACACTTCTTCTTCTGCTGGTACATACATACACATCATTTACCAGTAAATTGTTCTCTTTTTAAGTCTTGATCATAAGAACACCACAAAACCCTTATCCCTAACATGTTCATTTCATGTTTTGTCCGTTTTTTAAATTTTTTATGGTTTCATTTCATTTTTTTCTTCTAGCATGAACTCAAAGATTCAGTTTTTATACCTTATATGTATGTTTTAAAAAATCCCACAAAAGACAAGAGCGTATTTCTAGTTCTTGATCATTTTGATCACCCCAAGTGCAATTTTCTTTGACCTGTGGAGTTGTAACTATATAGTATACATGAGTGATGAGAGGGTGAAATGAAACCCTAATCTTTCTTTTAAACTGTTCAAAAGACAAGAAGAGGAAAAGTGAGAGTAATTAGCTTACCTAGTTACTTCTTTTCAGGGGAAATTAATACTATAAATTTGAAGGAAACAACTTGTAATTTCTTTCTGTATGAATTATGAAATCTTTTGTTGTATATAATTATATATTTCGTATTTTGGAGTTGATGAATAATATCTGTCATTTCAAAAAAAAATATGTCGTGATGAATTAAGTTGGTTGAATTTGGAAAAGTGATTGCAGTAGCAGGAGGAGTAGAAGAGGAAGTGTACTGCGGAGAAAAGAAAGGCGGTGACGGTGGCGGAGATGGTGGTGGTGGAGGAGGAGGAAACAAGGTGTACGAGTGCAGATTTTGTTCACTCAAATTCTGCAAATCTCAAGCTCTTGGTGGACACATGAATCGCCACCGCCAAGGCATGCATCTTAATTCATTTTCTCCTTTTCTTTTGTAAGATTATTATTTAAAAATAGTATAATATAAATAGTTTTTGTGGGTTGCTGCATGACTTTTAGCAAAAGTAAGTTATTGTTGAGATAGAAATATAGAATGATTCCCTTTTTTGTTGCCCAATAGTACTTTCTTGTTAAACTCAAGAAGAAGAGGAGAATTGTCTCATCATTCTTGCTTTGACCAACTATTTTTAATCTAAATTCTCTCATTGGTGCTCTGTGTTGCATTTCAATAACTCTTCACTGATGCATGTAACATACATGAGTGAAAACTACTTGTAATACAAAAATTTGAAGAAAAAACTACTTGTATGGTGTACTCAAAATGCCCCTTAATTAGATTAATTTTTGTACTGTTATGATCTAGATTGCTAATTAATTTATTTATCTTTTTTCCCTTTATTAGAGAGGGAGACTGAAACTCTCAATAAGGCTCGTCAACTGGTTCTCTCAAATGATCTTGCTCCTCCTCATCTTAGCTATGTATCAAGGTACTTCGGCATCTATAGATTTAGCAATACATTTTAGCTTCAAATATCAATATAAATTAAATATACTTTTACTAGTATGGCAAATTATATTGAAAATTTAATTCTACATTTAACTTGTATAAAAATAATTTTTTATTGTTCTCATAAGCGTGAACTAAATTAGTTTTCTTATATATATATATATATATAAAATTATGTGAGTTAGTTTATAATTTTAATTGAAAAATTAAATAAACTATAATACATTGAAATGTTACAAATGTGTAACTTTTAATGACAAAAATCATGAAGTTCTATATATAAATGTAATAATTTATTTATCGCCAACTTACTTTTTCGCTAACCTATAATATTTATACAATTTGATTGTTAGTGTATAAACTGGTTTAGACTAACCCTCTGACTATGATCAAAACTCCAATAAAAATTGGCTTTTTACTAGTTGGTACATCACATAAACACTTTCATAGACTGTAAATCTAACTCAATTTTTGTGAACAATCCAACTAATTCTTGAAACTTAAATTGTTGATATGCAGTGGGCAAGCAGTTCCACATGGAGGTTATCACCAGGCAAGTAACATGAGTGATCCATTGAGGTCAATGTACAACCCTACAAGACTATTTCCCACTTCCTCACCCTACATTCCTCCCCCACAAGCTGCGTCCGGGCCATACATCTACACTTCCTCTCCGCGTATGCTCTCCTTCCCGTCACAATATCCACCACCACCACCACAGCAAACTAACGACTACTACGTGGGCCACGTTCTCCCCCCAACCGAAACCAACTACACTTGCATTGGTGCACCTGTGGGCCATGGGTTCGCAAACAGTCGGGGAGTTGAAGGAGCCGGTGTGGGAGACGTGCCGGCCCACAACCAAGAGGAGGGACTCAATTGGGGCCGGAGATAGGAGGAAGAAGACAATAATTTACATTGGGGAAACATTAGTGATCAATCAGTTTCAACATGGATGGTTTTTTATGTATTTGTGTCTTTTTTTGGATTTTTGTATCTTTGTTGGTTATTTAATTCGTTGTTAAGTGAGAGTGCAAGTGTTCATGCTAGTATGACTTGGAGCTTTCAGTGATGGGAAAAGGAGAGAAAAGGTAAAAAGAAAAATAAAACAGAATCCAAACAAAACTGACATCTGATTGCTCATGAGAAGTGTTTTGGTGTTATCACTTGTGGGGTTAACTTTGTTTGAATTAAGTCGGTTTATCAAAGGATTTGAATATGAAGTGGAGGAAGAATACATTTTCCATAATCATAAACATAAAGTTGTGGGATGAAAACAATTAACTCAGAGAGTGTTTAGTACAAAATCACATTGTTTGATATAAAATTACAACCTTAATTAATTTTAACTCGATTTTAGTGTTTTAGTTATTAGTCGCACATTCACTCGTACTCCATCGTTAACAATCATATAGACTTCTAAAAGTCTACACCATATTATCATTTCATTAAGGTTTTGATCAATTTTGCAATTTGCACATTCAAATCGGATAGTTAAATTGGTCCAATAGGAGTTTTTTTTTTTGAACGGGTAAATGGGTACCAGAAGCAGTTTCTAAATTGGTCTTTGGTAGTTTTAATGCATCAATCATAGTGACCAAGGCTAAGCTAATTTGCAGTACTGCTAATGTGTCATTAGGTAATAAAATGAGAGATGCAAAATTTTATTTGATCTCATTTTGGGTCTGATTGGTATAGAATTTGAATGGGTATTTGGATGAATTTTGGTGAAATTGTGTGTGGAATGAAATTGGAGGTATTTGAATTGTATTTTAGGTCAAATTAATGTTCATCGAATCAAATGGACCGATTTGAATTCCATGTCAAACCGACCCTTTAAGCTTGAAATAAAAGTTGATTTACTAGGAGCAAGGAAACAACTTTGGAGTATTTGATTGATGCGATGGAGCTGGAAGACAAGTAAAAACATGTAGTGGTATAGGTTATAAGCTAGCTAGAATGGGAATATTTGCAGAGCAAAGCAATTTCGGCTAAAAAAAGCTGCAGATGATTGATTTTTTATAAACAGACAAAAAAATAAATATATGTGTTGCACATTTATATTGCTTAAAAAATAGGATGTGAATGAATAGACAGATATATGCAGCCTAATTGGCAGGTCAACGATAGATCACTCTACTTTACTGTACTAAACTAAACACAAATTGAAAACACACTACTGATCACAAAGATCATCTGTCTAACTCTACCCTAATGCCTAATCAAATCCCACTAGGTCAAGCTGGATTGTGATTGTCTAAGATCTTCCCTTTGTCCATATTTCAGTGCCTAATTTATTCAATCCATTCATCCCACTTCATTATTACTCCTAACCTACCAAATTTTATTACAAGATCTAACACATGTCGACCGAAGTCATGAATAATTGATCTTCGTTAGAGGTGTTAACAATTCAAGTCGAAAGGTACACTTGTTTACATAACGTACTTTAAAACATATTCATATTCTATTCCTGAACAATAGTATAAATGTAGTTGTTGAAAATTATAATAACTGAATGCAGGGCTTATGCAATCCACTTGGAATCATATGCTAAATCAAGATATGAACTCTCTCGCATGATATCAATGTACGTCTAAGCAAAGTCTTTTTAAAAAAGTAAGTAATTTCTTTTGAATGAAGGAGAGTCGAACTTTTTATGATTCATGAAGAAATATTTATAAGAACGAAATGAGATGATGATAATATCTCGAGCTAAGTATTGTTAATGTAACGTATGTCAGGAAAAGACATCGTGAAATGTTACAATGGAAGTATGTTAGTACTCGTTTGAATTAGTATTACCTATGAGATACCTCCGAAGCCAAAAATAGAAAGGTGGACATATTAAATCAATGTTAACAAATTACACAATCACATGAATTCACAAGCAGAGTTGATCGATTTTTATTGGTCTGAATTTGATGGTGATGGGATAATCTGTTGATAAATTGTACTACAATGTTGTGCATGGGACGCAGAGATGTATGTTGAGATAGTAGTAGTAGTAGTACAATACTAGCTCTAATCCAATTAGGCAATTACTAGAAAATTATGGATTGAAATAAAAATGAAGGGTTTTGAGACAAAAACTGAAAATGTTCAGTAGCTACTGTAGTTCCAAAACCTATAACATAACACAAATGTATGTGTGCCAGACGGTTTTGGGCGGATATAATATAGATGGATCGGTCACAAAGTTAAATTTGTAAAGCACGAGAGTTCTTCAAAGGACAATCAAATGTCTTGTCCTGTTCTCTGACTTTTGTTTTGACCTCCTTATTAATGGAACTTCAAACACTACCCTACCTACTAATTACACTACAATTTATAATGTCTATGGACCGATTGGACAGTCATTTAAATGCCCTTATTTGATTCGATAAACATTAATTTGGCCTAAAATACACTTCAAATACCCCCATTTTAATTCTATTCCAAACAAAATTTCACCAAAATACACATTCAAATGCCATGTCAATCCCCCTATATAAATAATTGAGAGAGATTTTTGTAATTCGACTCAACACATTACTTGAGTGTGTATATATTCACATAATATTTATGTTACATTACGTTTATAACTTATTTATAGAATGTTTATTTAAATTTAAAATGTATGAGTTTTCTGGAAAATTGAATTAGTGAATTCCAATTGAAATCTGGTTAGATAGGAAATCAACTTAGTGACGGAAAAATATGTTGTCACTAAATAGTGATGTGGATGGCAATTAATATACCCTTGAAAATTGACACTAAAGAAATCCATCTCCTCTTGTATATTATTCAGTATCGCTCCTTATATGATCTTATAGGTTGCTTGATATCATCTCGGTAGGCGATAGTACACCCTAGTATGTTGGATGTAGAACCAATATTGCATGTGTTGGGGAAAGATGATGCATCACTATTAAAATTGAGTATTCGATTCTTTTTGCCTGGCAAATTAATATCTAATTAAATTATGTAACGAAAATTTAGTTTCTATAATTTCATTATATAATAAAATTAAACTTTCACACTTGAAATTTAAGACCAATTCGTAGTTAATTTGATCATAAAAATTATTAAAGTGAATAGCTTGTGCTCAAGCGGAGCAAATACTATCTATGCACAAGGTACTAATACAATCCCTTATTTCACTTAAGTAGTTAAATTCTATGCACAAGGTACTAATACAAACCTTAATGACTTAAGTTTGATTTCATATGGCATATAATTACATAATTTTAAGCGAACGTTAATAATCTTTAATATAAGATTCGATTACTTAGGCCATCTCCAACCCGGACTCATGGGCCCAATCCAGTCTCATGCTTAATTGCATTAGATGGTTTGATGAATGTAATTGAATTAGAGAGAAAAAGAAAAATAGATGTAAAAACCGAGTGAGAAAGAAAGAAAGGAAATACTCGAGTCCAGTTAATAGGTAGGATGTGTACATAGCAGCTTTAATCGTCTCTGAAAACGTGATTGCCGCGATTAAGCAGAAGCAGCAGCACCTCACCAGCTGAACTGAGATGAGCTGACTCTATCAAATATAGGCCCATCGACTTTTTGCTGCTCTTCCTCCAGCTACTGCTCATGCTCTGCCATTTCTCTTTCCATTCTCTTCACTTTTTCACCATTCTCTTTTCTAATCGAATAATAAACCATCATACTAGGACCGACTGTCATTTAACGAATGAATATTAATTCGATTGTATTTGAATGGAGTAGTGAATAACATAGTTCAGTTTTTAACCGTATTAAAAAAATTATAAAACTAATGAATATTACCTTGACATAGTTCTTGATCGATTGACAAAGTGCACTATACCTACATTAGTCTTGCATGATGTTCTAGCAAATATTTAATGGTTATATTTATTTATTTCCTTTCGAGATGAAGGAGCAAATCGAATAATTCACAAAAAAAACCTAAAAAGAAAAATAGTTATACATAA
This sequence comes from Plantago elongata, assembly GCA_036897095.1. NCBI lineage: Eukaryota > Viridiplantae > Streptophyta > Magnoliopsida > Lamiales > Plantaginaceae > Plantago > Plantago elongata. The sequence continues at coordinate 30,546 of JAYMSP010000634.1, read as the reverse complement.
TAATCTTATTAGGTTTCCTTTTGTTGGCCTACATATAATACAGTGGTTCGTCCTAGAAAGATCCACTGTGTTGTTTACTGTATATTTTTCATATAGAAAATTTTGAAAAAAGGATGAGGTAATAAATGTAATAATAGGAGTTGTACAATTTTAGAGGTGTTGTTGCTTTCATGGAGCAGATTAATTGGTTTCTCGGGATTTCAGCTCTCCCCTTGATCGAATCGATCGATCACCTCTGTTTTTCAATTTAACATCTAGTGGTCTCTGGTTCTCTTCTAGTGTAACAGTGTGACTGCTTCTTGCTGAGATCCATTTCATGGAATCAATTCATCCATGTAGACCCGACCAAATCGAACCAAGATCACGATTATAACTGTAACCACCGGTTGAAAAGAACGAAACCAAAGATGCCAATTACGGTTTTAGGTGATGGTTAACGTTTACTTCTGATTGTTAGCTGTTGCACTAATCGACGACTCCACACTAACTAGTCGTTGCAACAACTTTTCAAAACTTTCTACTATTATGTAGTAGCCCCCCTCCTTGCGAAAATTTTTAAACTGAACTCATCACCCAGTGGTGTAAGCCTTTTTTTCCCAAAGATTGGCTAAAATTAGCCGATCAGTGAATATTCAGATATACACTGTTTGAGATAGAAATCCAGTTGAATTAACTCAACTACAAGTGAGTTTATTTTACACAAAAAAGTTCAATTAAGTGCAAAACAACTCAATTCTAGTTGAGACAATTCAACTGGGCTTCTATCCCAAACCTTCAATTTACCCATAAAACACAATGTGAGTAAATAAAATCCATGACTCGAGTACAGCTTCTAGAGATTTCTGCCATGTGAATAGACTGATCTTCCAGTCCAACATGCAAGCAAACCACCTACAATCTTGCAACAAATACTCATCTATCAATTAATCAATACCTATGCTTTAGTAACTCGAGCACAAAATCGCTCCCTAATTCATGGTTTTTTGTTTTTGATTTCGCATCAAACTCATACAAGGATGCATATTGCATAGTAAGAAGCCCACCAAATAAGTGACCCATTTAGCAAGATCAACATCATGGAGGTGGAAGAGGGAAAAGAATATTTTGATTGTTACAAATTCTAATTATCTTCTAAATGGCAGAAGCAGAGACAGATATGTTGTGTTGTTCTTGTTACATCACACCAATCATGCTGCAGAAATTCATATTACTATTGATGTCTTTTCAGCAAGATGAAAGGTTGGGCCAGCATCACATAAGATTTTGTCCTGCTGTATATTTTAGGAAAGTGATGGTGTTGTCTCATTTTCAGCATTCTGCATGCAAGGACTTCAGTCCTCCACTTCCTTTTCTTCACCTTATGATCTAAATTTTACCACCGTAAATTTAATATCTTAAAAGATGATGGATAGTGGCCACTAAATACTAATCACATGCATGTAAATGCAACACTGTCCAGCAACAGCAATTAGCAAATATCACAATATCTTATGCAACACATGCTGTGAGTTTAAGTTCTACTGATAACTCAAACTCGAGGTTTTAGATAGGAGGACTTCGCTACTTAGCACTTTGAGATAATAATTATTTGTTCAAAATGATAATAAGTGGAGGTACATAGTAATTGAAAAGGAGGAAAGACATGCTTTTGATCAGCAAACTCAAAGAAAAAATGCAGATTTTATGAGATGGATATGCCAAGCAATTAGTAAATCTTTCTGTTTCCTGTTTGATTTAACACCGATTTATTCATTATACATAATTAACACAGCACTATATGTTAGACACACGCAAAAAGAGAAGAAAGCTGCAGACACATACGAATATAACATAACTTCGACTACTGTAATTTGATTGGGGCATGGTTAATATTTACCAACTCAGCGGCAGCACGTGCAGCAGCGGATGCACGCTCTGCAGCAGCAATGGCAATGCGAGCCTTTTCCAATGCATCAGATGGTGGAGAACATCTGTTCTTGGTCTCAATTACTGGAACTGTATTTTGATCCCTGGTTGTCGATTCAATCACAACAGGAGCAACAAAAGGCTTTTTGCTAAAAGAATTGCTGTATTGCAAGAAGCCGTCTCCATGTTTACCACCATCTGAAGAAGTTGGAGAATGCTCCATAGATGGTGCCCTCTGACTTGCTGATCTCTGAACCTGAGGTTGTACTGCTATTCTCCTTGGCCCATTCTGAAGTAGGTAGGAAAGACAATTGAGGATTAGGTCAAATATGATATCAGCCCATGCATATTATTAGGATTTAGAAACGCTAAGAACTCAGAGAAAGGCCTAAAGAATGAAGATACCAAAAGATCCTCGGGTTTTTTGCTGAGTTCTGTTTCACTTTTTGTTGAATCCCAATTGATCCCGTGTTCAACAGAAATTTCCTTTAGTACTTTGAGCTTTGCTTTGGCAGGTGGAGCACTCACAGAGAGTTTTTCAACAATCTGATAAATCATGTGAAATATATGCATGTATAAGTTAATGTAGTTCTAAAAGGTCGAGGCAAAAGAAATAATAAGCATGCTCAGTTAACTGTGCGGTTAACGCTAGTATCAGGGCGAAGCTCAGATGCGGCAGCAATGAATTCTTTCCCGTATTTTGCAGTAAGTAAGTTCTTGACATTTAACAGATCAGGCAAATCTGAACATCTGGGAGCTGCAAATATTATGCTCGCCACGGCTTCCCGCAACTCTGTAGGGCATTCCCTGTTTCAAGAAATAAAACAAGGTTCTGTGTACTGATTAGTTCTTCATGAAGATAGAACTGGCAAGGGATATCAGTAATATCAGTAATGGTGTGAGTCAATGAACCGGAAAATATGGTCAGTCTCCTCTTATCTATCTATAATAAACAGATAGACCTGTGCCATGTCTCCGTGTTGTCAAAAAATCTAACCACGACCATGACATTGGTTCATTAACAGAAACCAATAACCTACAGAATATTAAATGAATCACAAATTGTTTGAATACTGAAAAGAGATCAAAGTCATGTCACCAATTAAACCATACAACATCCTCCAGGATGACCTTACTTATATTGAGTATGATTTATGGAAGGGAACAAAGCATGAGTACTTATTTAAGTTTGTCACAAGGCATAATACAAACAAAATAATATGTGAAAGAAGTCCTGTCATCCAGCATTATCAAACACATGCAGAGTAGTACAACCCTTGAACTCCCTTCGTGAGTCTGCATAACAGAGTTTTTAAATTTCATACTGCACTCAACAGATTCTTCTAATTCTTGAAGCCAAGGGCAGTGGCAAACAATAAATGGTGCATGATCCACCTCATACTGATACAGAATTCCTTTGATATATCTAATTTGAGCGTAAAGTTCCAAAAGCAAAAGACTTTTTCCTTCTTCCATCCATTTACTGAAACAGTACGAATAGTACGTCGGATATATTTCTGGGATGAAGATATAAAGTGCATCGAGTTTGAATTGATTCAGGCATTCAGCTTGTGAATGCATACATGTATATATTTTAGTTCTATGCTCGAAAGGCAACTAATATTCCAGTTTGACAGAGGAATAACAGAAATGGCCGACGAGCAGCATCTGATCCTAGATGTTGCCTCCAAGAGAGTAGGATAACTAACTGACTGCTACCAGGTTGGATGAGCAATAAACAATATGGTTTTAGTTCAGACTTCAGACAGATCTTATTCGAGGAAAAAATGGGGGCTTTAAATCTTAGCCACTAGGTGTTGGCTTCCAAATATAATTCAAAGTAGTGGAATATTTTCATGTACAATACTTCTTTCTGATCATTAAAGCATCTTGGAATGGAACAATAAGCAAATGGAGATAATTACACAGAATAGAATATAACCCTCAGCCTTACAAGAGATATCACAAGTTCACAACACAAAATAAGTTGCATTACACTGTGTATTCACTTCATGTTATGTCCTAATTGTTGGTTATGTGAATCCAAGATTTAAGCCCGTGTCCTGGACAGACTTGACACAATACTTGATAAATAAATAAATAGATTACTTATTTATTACTAGCTGAGTACGTTATACTTTGAACATTAACGATATATGATATAGAAAGCCGATCAATAGACCAAATATCTCACCTGTATGTAGCTAAGCTAATTCTAGCATTACAACGTTTCAACAATAGTCACTGAATTATGAAAATGTTACTGAAATGTGGATATTTCGAAGGATAAGGTCTTTACCTCTGGCTTTCAAGAATAGGGACACGAGCAAGAACATATTCACAGAACATCTCCAAAATCTCGTACGCCTCCCACGTGTTCTGTTCTCGAATGACATGCTCAACCTAACCAAGACATGGATAACAAATCAAAAGGGGAGAATTATACACATAGCATAAAACAACGATAGAGATCAAACGAGTACTCTAATCCGAGCAATAGCTTCTTGGCCAGTCTGCAGGAATTGTGCTATCTCCTTCCTCATCAGCTTCAACTGAGCATCTCGCTTGTTTTGCAACAATTTCATTCGCGAAATTGCCAGTGTTAAGCATGTTTTACTACAATTAAATTAACCACGAATACAATTTACACCCAATATCACCATCATGATCCAACGCAAATAATCTGTTTGCAGAATAGCATCAAATCTATATTTAAAAAATAAAAAAAAATATCTCAATTACACACACTTGACGATTACCAATTCACTAAATTAAAATTTGGCAAGCGATTATAATCGCGTAAATCTGGTTAAAAATAACTTGATCAATATCGAAACAACATGCTAAAACATCAATATATGCAAAAATTAAAGCAGGTATAGCTGATTCTACATCTAATATAAACAAAAATGTCAAAATCATCAATTTCTTTCGAATCAGAAATGAAGTCCAAGAGGTCAAACTGAAACTAAAGAAGAGAATTGAACTGACCATTTTGCTCCTAAGACTCCCCTGTTGAACAGCTGATTGAGCACAGACATTGGTTCCGTTTACTTTCAGAATTGATTCCGTCAGAAATGATGTTCTATTTTGATCGAGATTGTGATTCTGGGAATTGTTTTTGTTACGTAGATTTTATTTCTGCGCCAGATTTAAAATTGATCCATTAAGTTTTGCTTCCAGACTCGACAGAATCCAGCAAGCCCAACAGTCCAATAGTGCTGTAAGCAACAATAAAAACAATTAGCCCTTTGGGCCAGTCTCGCTCCGTCCCAAACTAACTTACTCGTGACCAGATATAAATGTTAAACAAAATAAGAAAGTAGAATAAATGTTAATAAAATAATATAATAAAATATGAGAGATAGTTAAAAATATATATGAAATGAGTTTGCATTATAGTGATGACTAGTTAAAACTGAGACGTTTCAAAATAAAATGGAGAAAGTTGAATTCAGAGTGGAGTAGTGATGAGTGATCAGATTTCAACTATATAGGAAGGAAAATACTTATGAGTTATGAATACCAGGTTTAAAAGATCTTGGGTTATAATGTAAATGAATTAGATCATTCTAGAATTTTATTGAGCATTTCAACGAAACTGATTTGATCCAAAATATCATAAATCAATTCGTGAATATACATGAATCTAATACTTAAAATATTGCAATATAATCTGAAAAGGGCATTCATAATGGTACACCGTCTATTTCCCTTTCCGTGTAACTAAATTATTATAGAGCATCTCCATCTTCATCATCAAACATTCAAACTTCTTAATATTCTAATAATTGTAAATTACGTCGAAGACCAATAAGTAAGTATGCGTGCCATGCAATTAATTTACTTGATATTTCTCAAAGTCCTTATTTAAAAAAAAAATTAATCATTACATCGAATGCTACTAATACTTGATTCGGCTAAAAGTATTTCGGCTACATTCTTAAGTTGACTTTTGCACTAGCCTAAACCCTTAATTTGTATAACTTCGACTCTATCATTATTTTTATAAATCTATACACGACAAAGTATTGTGTATAGAAAAATATTTACAAGGAGACATATGCACTATTCCAACCCTATCTCCGCCTAATGCTACAACTAGGTATATATTTGAACAAGAATAACACACTCATTTCAAATATGTACGTATTGGTTCACGCTTAATTCATTGCACATTGGAACTAGTCGTGTGACAACTAAGTGGTTCACATCACACATAAACCAAGCTTGTTGTAAGTATACGGGTAGCATATAGTATAATTCTTCCAAGACACTCCTGTCGATAATTTTGTCTTTAAAATCTTGGGATCCATAGCCTTGATCATCATTTCATTGTACTCCTTAATTAATTATAGTGATAATTAAACTCTTATAATTATTATATATTAGCTTCGTGCGTGTGTCCAAAACGGATCAAAACATTCTTAATTCAATTCTCAATGGAGTTGGGCCTTGGAACTGGAAATGTTATCTATGCAAGTTGAGGTTAACTAAATCAATTACTAGTTTATTCTCAAGCATGCGTGCCTTAGGATTGCGTCCGCATACTTATCGTATGAATATTTTTAACAGAATCAAAACTCAATTTGTCATGGTTTTGTTTTGATATGTGAAAATAACTACTCCTTCCGTCCCACGACAAATATCATATCAGTTTCACTACAAATATTATATTTTTATTTTAACAACATTTTAAGTTCATTTACACTCCTATACATTTGTTCTCAAATATTTCACATTGCATAATAGACTTTATGTAAAAAAGTAAATAAATATTTATTCTAAGACGGAGAAAGTATGATTCTAATTTATCTAGCCGATAAGCTCAGTTAGTTAGGTTAAAATGTCAAAAATTAAAAAATTACCGTTCAAATTATGTCAATTATTTACTTTAGCCTACAATTTTTCATAGATAAGTGGCCTTATACACATGGACGGATTTAGAGGGGACGCCCCCTTAAAATTTGAAGAAAAAGTATTTTTATTGATAATATTTTTAAAATATAAAATTTTGTCTCATTCAAACTCTCGAAAGACCTCATATAAGTATATACTTTCGTCTCGATCCATTTCGATGTTCAAATCATGCATCCGCCTATGATCTTATGCACATGTATAACACGGAACAAATGAATGTGCAGAAAATCATGCAGCTAGCTAGCTGTTAATTTTTATAAATTGTCATGTCTGTGGACTGTGGTTCTTGCTGGATATAACATACAATATGAGTCCAACCTTGTATGATAGTGACTGCATACACATAATGACATAAACACATACAAAAATTCCCATGATTAATTAATTCCTTGAGATTATGATTATTGATTATAATCGGGCGTGAGAGGTTTGGTCCTTGTGTGTCAACCAAACTGACACTCAGTCCTTCCCAATCAGGCACTGGTCTGAAGAAATGCACATGACAAAATGACCAATATTATCATATCATATGAAAGTAGGCTAATTAAAGCTTGAAAGGTTAAGGTCAGGTCCCCACTTCTGCAAGGTTAATTGGACATACATGCTCGTTTAAGGTTAATATCAATGATTTGTCAAAGATGGAAACTTGGGAGCATGCGTCTCCATCAGGGAAGTTTGGATGTCATTTTTAATAGATTCAACCTGTTTAATTTCGAGCTCGTCATTAATTTTTTTAAAGAATTAAAAAGAATATATATTAATAAAATATTTTAGAACTGGAATTATATTTTTAATTATATGTATAATATTTATGTTATCATCAATATTTTTATGTGAATATTTATATTACTTTTTATGTATATATATTTTATTGATTAATTCGTAAAATTTATAATATTTTTAAATATGACATAGTACTTACATGTCCCTAACTCGTATCTCTCTATCTTCTTTAATTATGCCTTCCCTCTTTTGTTTGTCTCATTTGGACTAGCATTTAGATTAAGCATGGGTATTAAAATTAAATTGTTTGGGAAAATGATGGTTTAATATCCAAGTGAAAATTGAGAGTCAATTCTGCTTCCTTACCTAGATGTTATCTTGACTGCTTTTAATTTTGAAAGATACATAGTGCATTATCTAAGGGTATAACATACCGACTAATATTATAAAATATTTTTGAGTGTATATTTTAACCTTTTTTATGATGAATTGGAGTTTTCCAACAAGTTTAGTTAAAATATCAATAGATAATACTTTGTGTTTTAATTAATGCAATTTTATGGTTTATTTTTTATTGAAATTAAGCCAAACTAGTGGCAAATATGGCGCAGATAAAACCATTTTGACGTATCATTAGTAATTATCCGAAGCTAGCTTGATAAAGAAGAGAGACGCTTTCAAAAAATTGATTCTTTGGTAGCTATCTGCCAATTTTTACCTTTTCTCGCAACATAGTTCCCTCAAAAAGTATTGCCCGCCCGCTTTATCAACATAAATTTTGAATCTTTGCAGTGATTGAGAAAATTGCTAGAACGTCCTTTTCGTTGCAATCTCGCATCTGCAATTATGTTTGATGTGACAACCATCTTAGATATAATGTACCAGGTGTATTTTAAGATTTATAATTAAGAAACCCACACAATCTTAATTAAAATTAAGAGGGTGATTGACATGCGACTTAAGTGTCCCGATTTAAATGTTTAAATAGTTATCGGAATTGTAATGAAATTGTCAAAATTGTGTTTGGTATAAAATTATAATTGGATAGGGTATTATAGGTTTGTTATATAGATAGAGAAAAATGTTGCTACTGTAGAGCCATTTTGATCTTTGGCATTTAAATGCCATAACAAACACAAAATTCCCAAGTAGCAGTCAAATGGGCATTTGGATGTTACTCCAATCAGCCCCTAACTCATCATTTTTTCAGATAAAATATTTCATCTCGAATGCAATTGGTTAACATGGACAAAATTTTGTTGAAAATACTTCAAAACATATAATAAGAGGGATGCAATGGGGAGAAAATACTTTCGAAACTTAATTAACACTCACTTATTAAATGATGTGTAATATTAACAACGAAATGCAGTCCAGTTGATAATACATTTCGCCTCTAATTAATTAATAAGTCAAGGTTTAAGTTACCTTTTAATCGTTTGAAAAAAAAAGGGTAATATTAACAGTTCCTTATGTGTTATCTAAAGAAATTATGGAATAATCCAACTGAGAAAAAGGATTGAAAAAAAAAAGGGTAATATTAACAGTTCCTTATGTGTTATCTAAAGAAATTATGGAATAATCCAACTGACAAAAAGGATGGGGAGGCTTTGCTGATAAAAGCATGAAAATAAAGGCCACCTTGTAAACTGCAGATAACCAAACTAAGAAAGAAAACCTTGGGAACCTTAATCTTGGACCACCTTTCCCATGTCCTCAATTTATTATATCATGTCACATTTTACACCTCGAATCCTGTCTCATGCTTTCCAATCACCAATCCCTCTTCTTTTAAATGCCATCTTCTTGTAATTTTTAGCCAATCCAAGAAAACCTTAAAACGATACTAACGATTTACCTCTAATCAATAAATTAAAAGTTTGAGTCACCTTTTAACCATTGAAAAAAAGTATTTTAAAAAATAGTTAAAGTTAGAAACAAACAAATTAAATTAGAAGTTTAGAACTAGAATTAATCATCGATCATGTCACATTAATGCCCCCAAAATTGTACTCCCTCAATTCCACACTACTTTAAAAAAAATAGAAATTCTAGTTAATGATCATGAAAAATGGCAAGCAAGCAAGAAATAGTAGATGAGTGGAAAAGGCAGCTAGCTGGAACAAGCTGGATTAAACCTACTACTCGATCAAGAACCGCTTCACAATTTTCATGCTTGGTTCCAACACCTGTTTCTCCCAAATCTCCGCTCCTCCACCTCCGCCTCCCAACGCGGACCTCACCGTGGCCGTGGCATCGACCCGGTGTAGGTCCCACCCAGCCTGGTCCCTCAGCTTGAGTATCTTCTTCAGTTGCCTCTTTGCCAGCCGACACGTGTTATCCTTGATTTGCTTCACTGCTTCCTCGTACTCCGCCACGTCACCACCCCTCCTCTCCAAAAAATACCTTTCAAACTCCGCCACCCCAATCGCCTTTCTCAACCCCCATTCCCGACTCACTGAGTCACCCTCTCCCAACTCACCAAAATACTCCTCCAGCTCCTCGTACATCCCCGATTCCATCATCTCGTCGACTCGCTTCACCAAATACTCGTCCAGTACCGGCATCGACACGTCCACCCAGATGAAACAGCACCTGTACCTCAACTCGTTGCAGAAACTCACAGAGTCGTCATCACCAAAAACGTCCGAGTCAGGCGTGTATTTCCTCGCGAGCAGCGCGTACACGAACGAGTTCGACCCTCCGACGACGAACGGAGTCCGACCGCGAGAGAAGATCTGGGAAATGAGCTGTGAACCGGATAAACGGTAGTATGAGGGAGTGAACTCGGGGTGTGACTCGGACGATTGAAACTCGCCGAGCAAATGGTGTGGAATGTTGTTTCGTTGAGTGAAAGGGATTTTGTTTGTGGTTATGTCGAGACCCTTGTGGAGCTGAATCTTATCGGAGTTGATGATCTCACCGGAAAAGCGGGTGGCGAGGTCGATAGAAAGCCTTGACTTTCCACAGCCGGTGGGACCCATTATGACGAAAACGACGTTATTGTTGTTGTTGGTGGCTGTGTGGGTCCGGCGAGTGGCTGATGAGAATGAGATGGAGGAGTTTGTGAAAGAGAGATTGTGAAGATGATGTAGTAAGTGATGATGATGAGTTGTTGGTTTTGGAAATGGAAATGGGAGTAATAATCTTTTCATTTAGGGCAAAAGAAGCAAGAAATAGTTTTTGTGTGTGTTTGTTATCTCTACTGTTTTGAAAATGTTGGTTTCAGATAGTTTCTTGTTGGTAATGTAATGTAATGTAATAGTATCAGAAACGGAAATTATATGGCTTGCTCTTGTGTTGTCACTTGTGAGAGTGTAGGTGTTAGCTAGCAAGACGTACGGAAAATAGTACTCAAGTTTTTTGTTCTGAACGAGCAGGATGGAACAGAGTGAATGACTCTGCTCTGCTGCTTGTTTTTTGTACTGCTACTCTGATATGATATACTATTGGGTTTATGAATTCTTGTTAATTGGGTTTTTTTCAATTTGGTGAACAAAGCTGATATATAGATGATATTTTGCATGGGATGAATAATAATGGACGATATCTTCATTCATCATCTTCTCCCTTTCAATCTACTTTCTCTAAATTTTGGGGCCGGGGAATCTATGGACTTTTTGATTTCATGTTTAATTTCTCATCCTAGAATTTGCTGCATTTTTAAGCTTCATTTCCTAGTTCAATTCAAGCTTTTTTCTTAGAATATGATGTGGGTTATTTTCAACTTAAATTATTTCAGTTCAGTGAAGTTCAATTCAGTTTAGTCATAATTTATACATTATTTCAGTTCAGTAAATCTCAATTGAAGAAACACGACCTTAATTGAAATGGTTTACTTTAACTATAACATGATTAGTTATATTTTCAAACGTGACGAGTGACGGATACTCTATTGGTGGAAGTTTGTCTTGAATGTATCGTAATAGGTCTTAAAATGATCATGTTACATTTTTTAACGCGACGAATGAGGACGGATACTTTACTGTGAAATTTTTATCAAGATTTTATTAATGAAAATTTGTCTTAAGTATATCATAATAGGTCTTAAAGTGAACGTGTCGAATGTTTCATAATAATCTATGGGTTTAAAACAATAGGAGAATAACGAACGATTAAAAGCTCTGAAGAATTGTATGCTAGATGAGATAAGGTTAAGGTTGAAGAACAAAACCAATTTAAGGGTCCGATCATTAATTAATCCTAACTAAATATACCTCGAACTAGATCCTATTTAAGGGTTTGGATATTTTAATTAAGCTATTCACTTAGCTTAACACTTGAGTCCAATTAATTAATATCCTTTTATACGAATCAATAAGGAAAGTACATTTGTTCCACAATCTTTGCGTCGTATCATGGTTTTTAATGTCATTCGATTCATGTGAAATACTACTATGGATATTTTAAATTATAGGTTGGAATATTCTAGACTAGTGGGTTACAGTAAATTCATCTCAATTAGAAACAATTGTTGGTGATCAAGAATCGATTAGGAATTGATAAAATCATAAGATTCAAATGTTGTCGATAACTTAGATATATATAAAGGAGGCGATAAGAGGAATAATTCGAAGTAGAGAAAAATTACAAGAAATCTAATTTTATATACCATTACCACCTTTTTGAAGAAAATAATATTTACATATTTGATCTAATATAGGAGCCTATTACTATACAATACAACATCTATGTTATACAATTGAAATTAAAACATTAAATTTATATTTTCTTCAACTGAAAATCACTTAAGTTTAGTTTAATTTAGTTTGACTTACTTATAATTTATATCTTACATTAGTTCATGCTGAAAGGTTCAAGGCAATAAACACGTTACTTCTTAATTTAAATTTAAAAATTAACAAGCACCTTCTTTATAGAAAATACATTTATAGGTAGTTAATCTTCTTATATACAGTATTTTTATAAGGTAAAAAAAAGAAAGAATAACTCCATACAGCTCTATAAAATATATTTACTAATAAATGTAAGAACTTAGAATTAAGCATAAATATATGCGCCCAGTTTATAAAGACTAGAAAGAAAGACTAAATGACTTGGAGATAGAACTACTCAATTTAAGAGAGTAGCCTCAGTCCAGTGCAGTTAGGTTGTGTTATCTTTAACTGAAAATTACTTTAGTTCAGTTCAGCTCGACTTAGGTTGTGGTCTCTTCAACTGAAAATCACTTCATTTCAATTTAATTTTATCCAGTTCAGTCCAGTTCAATTTAATTATAATTTATACCTTACTCCAGTTCAATCCACTAAATTTCAGCATGTTATGTTCTCTTCAACTGAATTGATCAGTTGAAAAGGACACAACCTTAGTTATAATGTACACATTAATTCGGTTGCAGTCCAATATAGTAAATCTCAATTGAAGGAACACAACCCTAAATTCAGTTCAATTAAAGAGAACACATCCTAAATATACCTAACTACTTTGTGTTGTGTTCTCTTCAACTGAAAATTACTTTAGTTCAGTTTCAGTTCGGCTTAGTTATAATTTATACCTTACTTCAATTTAGTTCCGTTCAGTTTGGCTTCGGCTTAGTTAGGTTCAACTTCAACTAAGGTACAGACTCTATCGACTATATTAGATTAATTTTTTATTAATATATTAAGTTTCCAAAAAAAGAACTTCAGCCAAATGTCATACTCTACCGATCGCATGCATCATTTTCATGTAAGAATTGAAAGCCAATAAATGTTTACGTGGTAACCTATCATGGTGCACCTAAGTATATTATTTGGCCGTACATAACTGCATTATGGAATGATCTCTTGGTTTTAGGTAAAGATTAATTGAATTGTAAAAATGAAAAAATGCAGACAATTGTAGCCTTTGATTTTGTTATAAAAAATAAAGAATTAGTACGTATAGCATTGAGATAACATACAGTTTGGTTACTGATTATATCCTATTGGTTGGATGAAAGTATGTATGCCATTTTATCCTCTCTCACATAAAATTTTTAAAGGGATTTTGCCGTTAACAAAATTTATTTTAACCGTTAAATTTTATTTCATTATCCAATTCAATTGAAGATGTTATTATTAAAATTTAAAATTAATTTGTAATTAAAGTTGGATTTTGTTAATTGTAAAATATTAAAATTTATAATTATTTTTAAGAACGGTAGACCAGAGTATATTAACTACTGATCAGCCTTCTTATTATTTAAACTATATCTATCCTCATCATCATATAGTATAAAAGGTATATGAAAGTGAAGTATATAATTAGCATGAGTGACATATAAAGTTAAAGGAAGTTGATTGGAGTATTTTGGCGTTGACAAGTAAAATGAGTCCATATCTTAATCCTCCGACCAGCATCTAGTTTTTAAACTTGATCTCGTGTTCTGATATAATATATGATTATCCTATTAGTTGAGGTAGACTGTCGGTTTGACTAGTATTAGTGATGGCGAAGTACAGTTTAATTGGTAACACGATTCTCATCCAATTAATAAATTAATGATTCGAATTATTTTTTTATTTAAAAAGAAAAGTAATTACATTTTCCATTTAAAAAAAAGAAGTAATAGTTGTAATACCATTTAATTAGCTTCATTTTGAGGATGTTATATTTAATTTCTTTTGCATTGATGAAGATAAAGTTTATTTCAAACATTCAAGAAATTCATATTGTGTTCTCTTCAATTAAAATTTACTGAACTCAATGGGATTTAACTGAACTGAGTTGAACTGAAATAAGTAATAAATTATAACTAAGCCGAGCTGAACATAATTGAATTTAACTGAACTGAACTAAACTAAATTGAACTGAATTGAACTAATTAAAGTGATTTTAAATTGAAGAAAACACAACCTTACCACAAATCCTTAACTGATACAGTATGTGGGGACGTAACCTTTTGAGGATAACCTGTTGGGCGAATTACCAAGCCTTTTGCCACTGTAGTGGCGGTTTTGGTGCTTGTAAGAGCGAGTTCACCCATTGAAATGGTAGGTTCGGATAGGGTTTGGTCTAGCCGAGACACGCAACGCGGTCGGGGTGATGGAAATATCTGTCTTCATTAATATTCGCATAATTAGGGTTAAATCCTAGGGTACTATTTATACATGCTACCTTACAGAGTATTCGAGGTAGTCAGTAGTTCTAATGGTAATAAAATATTGAAGGAGATATGTTAGAATTTGGAGTTACCTAACAAGAGACTAATTCTAGGAATAGAAGACTTCTGCAGATACTATGTCTTTATTCTCTGACTTGCTAATTAAGACATAATCTAATTGCGTAAAATAAGATAGAATGGAATAATAAATAGATACTCCATTGATATTGAGCCTTTAGGCAAACTCTAACCATTTTCATTGGAGCGGGCCAAATGGGAAGGAAAACGTCTTCCCACATAGTTATGTTTACTATATATGCTTGCTTCTAGCTTATGACATATTAATTCCTTAAACTCTCAGGGTCGGTCTGATTGACGTACAAGGGCGATCGTTTGGATTAATTCGATCTGAACTTCGAATTAATCCGAAGTTTCTTAGCACTTTGGGGTAAATCCGTAATCTGATCCGAATGGTTCGGATCGGGTTCGGATTAATTCGACTCGGATCGAATTTTTACGGATTAATCCGAAAATATAAGAAAATAATTAAAATAAATTATCCTTTATTCCTCAACTTCTCTAAAACCTCGAAAACCTCAAAAAAAATAAAAAAAATAGAAATAACGGAAATGAATAAGGACTAATGGATGATTAGGGTTTATTTTGAATTTTTGTTATTAGGTTTGGATATAAGTTGTTATTCCAAGCAATGTTTTTCACTTTGAAATAAGGATATTTTTATTAATATTTCGAATTAAAATTGGATTATCCAAATATTCGACGGATCGGATCGGATCGGATTAATCCGAAAATCTTCAGATCTCAAATATGCTAATCCGTAATTTAATCCGGATCGGGTTGTCGGAATTTTGAATCGAATTTTCGGATTTTATAATCACCCCAGCATGGATGCGATTCGCTTTCTAAGGGAAGCCAATTCGTGGGAAATCACACATCACGGATTCACTAATTTATGAGATGCAATTCAATCTTATACATCTTATATAACATTTTATTGGGTAATTATCTTCTTACATCACCTCATCTCATAATCTCATTATCATTTTTTTCTCCAAGCCGAAGTATTATAGTCCAATGTGCGGCCCACAATTACATTACTAGCCCACAATAAACTTAATGCAACAAAGGATCAAATGGCAAGCCCAATGCTTTGCTTACCGATCCCTTTGCATTATTCATTAGCCCATTTTGTAAGAATTAACAATTTATTAACTTTATAGATCTGGTAGCTCAAAGTCTCAAACTATGGTTGCTAACTGCACAATTTCTTTTCTGATTTCTACACAGAAATACAATAGCATGAATTGGATGTGCCAAACATCCAAGTACAACAGCTATGATTTTTCATCACAGTCAGTAAAATCAAAGTTTTACAAGAATTTCACTTCTAATGTAGGTTTGATTCTACATCAACCAAAGTGAAGCATATATCTTTGGTTAAAGAAAGGGTTGGGCATATCTGATCATGTTACTGTTTCATACCCTGGATTCCTCATGGTATACAATCCTATTTACGGCTTCGGCCTTCTGGAATCGACCTTTCAAGATTGTTAAAACGTAAAAATTAAAAACATAGAACAACTTTTAGCAATGCTCTATGTTCTATTTGACCATCTCAGTATAGATTCGATGCCACTTAATGATCATGCACTCAGTTTTACGGCTGTGCTTTGCTTACTCATATGCTACTTGAACAGTTGTTCCATATTCTGTTAACTGGACTAATAACAGGCCCTAATTCATATTTCTAACACAGAAACTTAACATATCTGATTCTTGTTTGAATTGGCATTTTCTCTAGTTTTAAAAGTAAAGAAGCATTGCTTGCATAACGTTTTCAGTAAAATTACAATCTGAAACGATGTTAGCAATCTAACAATGCATCATTACACACAAGATCTAAGTACCACAACAAAAATTCTCTTACGACACGCCTCTAGTTCGAGTTTTTACACTAAAGCATGACCTTGCAGCAGACTCACATCACTACAATGCTAATCAACATAATCACATGACATAACATCCATTGGGATTCTCTTCGCTCAAAATCTCAAATGAGTCCAACGGTGTAGATTCCTCTTGATCATCCTCCGACTCCTCATAAGTAGAATAGGCGTGAGGTGATGAGGGCAAATAATACCCTGGAGCACTAGTCATAATTGGCTGAGAAGCATTGTAGCTAACCACATATCCTTGTTGAGCTAGTTGAGGCACATAACTTGGAAGAGTGGGATAACTGTACACATTCTGTATCGTAGGGTTCTGATCAACAGCTTGTCCAGTGCCTCCAGGTGCACTGTCAGAAGGCGGTGCACCTGTCCCTGGATTGCTGTTAGTTCCATTTTGCGATTTCTTTTTCTTTTTTTTCTTCTTCTTCTTCTTGTTGCCAACAGACACAACTTTCTGCTCTGCCACCGGAGCGAAATTCTCAGGTATGTTATCAACTCCTGCAAACCTAACAATTTTCCCACTGTTGGTTCTTGGAGATATGGCCTGCACTTGAAGAAGACTGTTTCCAAGCAGTGGGTTTTTATTGTGTCTTTCTTCTTCATCTTCACTATTCTCGCTATTCTCCTTGTGATTGTTGTCTGCCTGATATTGAATTGAAGGATTTACGGGCCATAGCTCCGCGTGTTTCCCATTTTTAGTCAGTTTCTTGATGAGCGTCTGTGGATCAACGTTGCAAGTTACAACCACTCTTTGTTGCGGGGAATCAATACTTGTGGTGTAAACCCCTAAGAGAAACAGAGTATATAGATAAAAAGACAGCTTCTTTCTTCAAAAATAAATAAATAAATAAATCTAGCAGAGCAGTTTAAGCTGGAACCTTGCAGACTACTTACCTTCAATGCTGTGTAAAAGTTTCTTGATTTTGGCTTTGCAGCCCTGGCAGTGTATGGAAACTTTGAGAGCCCATGTCTGCAGAAATAGAGGAAAAAAAGTGGTCGTTAGTAATTAAGATTAAGAGAATGAAGTTACATTAATAGAAGCCAGTGTAAGAATTTACTTGGTAGTGAAGGGATGGGGTCTGTGAAGGTTCAGAAGCCATGAGAATTTAAAGAGGTGTTTGTTTGAAGGAGAGGAATACTGTGTTAGTAAACCAACAATGAAATGCCTAATTGCCAGTTGATAAATATGAAAGAATCAAGTATAATGGTCTTGGAAAAGTAGGACTACTTGGTCCTCGAATGTAAGTTGCACTAGATTCTCCCCTCTCCAATTCTATTGCATGCTTTTGTCATATGCGATAACACTTTAACCCAGGTAACCTAGAAAACCTTTTCAATATTGATCTCCCTTAGTTTTAACTTGAACTATATCCATGTTCTTCTTCTTAGTCTCTCTGTAATACCGTCTCTCAATCAAGATCTTTGAGAAGCTGAAGGCATGCACAAAACAAAAATCAAAGATAATGGATGTCCAGATAAAATGGTACCAAGAAATTTGCTTGTTCTTCAGATATCCTAGGCTACAAAGGGTTCTATTACCCTACACAATTTATGATATTACACTAATCATGTCTTGAGCTAATGACACTAGCTGACAGATTACCAATTAAGAACGGAATGATCAAATGTTTCATCATAGTTTCATAAGAAATAATCAAATTATAGGAAAGATTATGAGTTGATCCACTTCAGTATTCAGCGACCCTTGAGCTCTGAAAGCTCCTGCAGAAGAAGACATCACATGTAAGGAATAAAGGATGGAAGCTAAATCACCAGAAGTAAATCAATGCTCACAAAATTCTTAGGACATTGAAGCGGATGCCTATTCTTAATGCTATTATAGTCCAACAAATGTAGACAAAATTAAGGACTTATAAAGCCAAGTATAACACACATGATCAAGAATACACTTGAGTTCCAACTTGAGCAAGGTCACTCCACTCTATGATTGTTAGTGTTTGCTAATTGTAGCTGTATTCGATCTATAAGTTCACAACTTAGCTCGTCTTTCAGAAGAAGAAAGGAATAATGTAGTTCACGACTTTAGCAAACCACTAATCTCACTCAATTACAGTAGGTTTGTTAACAAAACATTGCATCAGCATACTCATAACTTCCCTACATGCTTGAACTACTTTGGCAGACTTTAAGCTAAAATGTAGCAACTCAAATTTTCACTTGAATCCAAAGTCTCTATATATAATGCGAAAGAGCAACATAAAAAAAGAGGCTAAATTAGAGGAATAAATAGAAGAAGGGATTACTTGTTTCAAATTCTGCATTCTATAAAGGAAGTTCCTGCCTCGATTCAATCAACACCTGCAAATCCAAATGCATATTGTATTTATGAAAATTTTCGAATTTGGGAAGAGGGGCAAACATCAATTCATTAGTAGATACCTTAATTAGTTAACTTGGGGCTAATCGAGTGGCATTGTATGATTCGTCCCATTCTAGAAATGTGAAAATTTATTCTTTGTTGAATTAAAATAGTTTAGAATTTAGAATCACCAGTTTTCAAAATACCATATCAAAGTTATATATTTATAAATAATAAAGTGCAATTTAATTGATAAAACGTTTTACCTCCAACTAATATTTTGGAGGTTCGAGTCACTTAAAAAAAAAAAAAAAAAGTGCATATTTATCTTCACCATAAAAAAATAATATGCACTTTAGAGCTTTAATGTTTGTATATGTGCATATTTATAAAAGTACATTTTTATCTTCATCATGAAAAAATAATATGCACTTTGGAGCTTTACTGTTTGTATATGTGCATATTTATATAGGTTCCGATATGAACCTTGAACTTTAAATATTACTATATGCAATATAAATTAAACTAACATTTAGAGTATTTATTAGTGGTGGACTCGTGGTTGTGTGTAATACACTAGACTTGAAAGCATTCATAAGGAGCATATACGAACACGTTTTAAAGTTCTGAATGTAAATCACAACTTAACATAGTTTAGACATGGATCAACGTTGCAAGTAACAAACACCCTTTGTTGCTGGGAATCAATACTTGTGGTGCAAACACCTAACAAAAATGAATATATAGATTTTTTTGAGAAAATACATTTACATTAAGCTGAAATAATCTAATACAGCTAGTAGAATCTTCAGCTATTATATCTGAAAGCCAACAAGGACAAATATTACAGATTATAATATTAGAGTTGTTTCCAAAAATTCTTTTGCTTCCTTCTCTTGTCAAAATATCTGTAATCGAATTTTCTTCCCTATAGACGAATTTGATCTCATAAGTCTCCATTCATGCCAATTATAGTCTGATATCTTCAATTACTATGTGTTAATGAGGTGTTACTGCATTCTGCCTGTAAATACAAGGAGGGAGAAATTTAAATTCAATTTGTATATAAATGGAGCTAATGTGTGTTTGTTCACAAAGTTTGAGTTTCAAATAAAGTGTAATTATTTTCGCCATATTATGATTCATAACACCAAAATAAGTTGCACAAATTATGAATTTTCCTTCCGTGTCCTTATAATGAGCATATAGATTAAAAGACAGCTTCTTCATTAAAAAATAAAAGAATAAAATCTGGCAGAGCAGTTTAAGCTGGAAACTTGCAGACTACTAACCTTCAATGCTATGTAAGAGTTTCTTGATTTTGGCTTTGCAGCCTTGGCAGTATATGGAAACTTTGAGAGCCCATATCCATAGAAATAGAGAAGGTGAATATTAAAAAATATTTTTTAAAATTATAATTCTATTACAAATTATATAATCTATTTAATTATTTTTAAAAAAATTTAATAAAAAATTAAATTAAATTTAAATAACAAATAGCGGTTGAGGGCGATAGTTGAGTTCGATGTGAAATAATGATTGAGTACGATAAAAAATGATGAACATATGTTAGATATGAACACATTGACTAACAATAATCAGGACGACACCTTAACGACCTTAACTTAACTGACGATAGAAAAGTTGAACAAAGAAGTTTAAAAAGGTAATATGTCTTTTTACTGGCTATAAACGTTACATATATTATTTTAAATATTATAATTGTAACAAACTTATATTATAATTGTATTACTTATATTTTTTAAAATGGTAATATGTCTTTTTACTAGCCATAAATGTTACATATATGATTTTAAATATTATGATTGTAACAAACTTATATTATAATTGTATTACTTATATTTTAAATATGTAATATTATTATTTAATTTAAATTTACAATGTTCGTAATTAAATATGTGACGTTGTATAATAACGTTTATTCGTGCAGTTTTGGTCTCTTTCCAGTTATTCAATCAAAATATAGAATCAGAAGAAACTTTTCCTTAGAGGCAAAGCTAAAGAAATGGTCATATGAATTATTTGGAGTTCTGCCCCCCTTAGCTAAAATAAGACTAGTACGTATCTTTCTCATAATTTTGAGTTGAAGTTTGGCTTTTCTTAGTTTGATCAAATCAACATAAATAAGTCAAGTAGTATTATTTTCAGAAAGAAGAATTGGAGAAAAGCAATTAACAAAAACACGGTTAAATTACTTCTTCTGGATTCTATTTATATACGGAAAAGACGTAACAATTAAGAATTTTATTTCATTCATTAGACTCTGAAAATCAAGAACAGTACAAATCTGCAACATATCAGCAAGCCTAATATCTAAATCCACATTCAAGTTTATTACAGTGCTTGGTATCTAAGCAGGAGTTGGGACCAAGTAGTTCAGTTCAAGATAGAAGTAGCCATGGTGCAAGAATCTTTCGTTTATTGCTTCGTGGCACGGGGCACGACTGTATTGGCAGAGCATTCTGAAGTCGCTGGAGATTTCGCAACAGTGGCTGTTCGGTGCCTGCAGAAATTAGCTCCTTCAAGCAACAAGTTCACCTACAGATATGATCAACATGTTTACAACTTCCTACTCGAAGATGACTGTGGTAAAAATTAAAATTCGCTGTCTTTTTAATAGTTTGAAGTCTTGCAGAACCTGATAATCTGTTGAAGAGAAAGAAAACAAAATGGTGCCTTGTTGTGACAGTTTAGGCCACTTTAATATGTCCTGAATCAAATTGTATAAATACTTATTGCGTAACTAGAACCGGAACAAATTAATCTTGCAGCTTACTGCGTTGTTGCTAAGGAAACTGTGGGACAGCAACTCTCATTGGCATTGCTTGAACGAATACAAGCTGATTTCAAGAAAAAATATGGAAGTGGGAAAGCAGATACAGCAGTTGCCAATGGTCTTAACAAAGAATTTAGGTAATGCTCTTTCCAAATCGCATCAATCATTACTAAATCTTCCTGTACTATATTAGATCACGGATCATCTAAGTTGTGTTAGTAGTGACATGACAAGAAACTAAATCATCAGATGAAATGCAGGCCTCTAATGAAAGAACAGATGAAGTATGTAGACGGCCATGCCGATGAAATTGACAAATTGGTAAAACTTCAGGACCAAGTATCAGAAGTCAAGAATGTCATGTTTGAGAATCTTGACAAGGCTTTAGGAAGAGGTGAAAATTTAACTGAACTAAGTGTCAAGGCCGAAGACTTGCTTGATTCAGTAAGTCAGATTGATTTGCTTTTCTTTGTGCCATACATATCTTATGCGCGTTAGATGAACTGACTTCGTTCTCTGGTCGATCTTCAGGCTAAAACATTCGAGAAACAAGGGAAACAGCTCCGGAGGAAAATGTGGTACCAGAACATGAAGATGAAGTTTGTCATAATTGGGATTATCATTGTGTTGGCCCTCATTATCTGGTTATCCATCTGTCGTGGTTTTGTTTGAAGATAGAATCATGTCGATCAGGCCTCAAATACATAGATCAGGAGTTTGTTCTTTCACATGGTTTTGTTTGTGGTTAATGAGGATTTGTGTTTCATTTGCTCATCCTTCTCCGAAGTTTTTGTGTATGTTCAAAACGAGCGGATAAAGTGACTAGTAGCTGATCAATCACCTTATTTTTTAAGTTCCGTAGAATAGTTTTTCGAACAAGTCACACAATGAGTTCTTTTATTGGCATTCACCAACATACCTATTGTCGTTAGAACACTTTATTTTGTTAATTGAATAAGATGAAAATCAGGTGACTGAACACAATTTGCAATGAGAGTTTATGTACATTAGAAGGTTTATATTGTGATTTTATAGTGTTATGAGATACTAAGTCCGTTCTTTTAAAACTTTTCTAACTTTTCTCTCTATATTATGTTAGAATTATTTAATAAAAAAAGAAGATTTTCATCTCACTAATTAATTATTCATTATTTATCTCACCTACTTTATATCGTTTTATTCACTTTCTTATTTACTTTATCATCCACTTACAACTTTATTAATATTATAGCACTCTTATTAATATTATATCACTCTCAGACTATTAATAGTTAATTAACCTCTTTAAATTAAGGAAAAGCAACTCTCTTGTAAGTTTTTATTGGACCTGACAGCCATTAACATTTAGCAGACAACATTGGTCTACAGGCAAAAATGAAATGGCTTTGGTCCTTATTCAATTACTCAATCAAATTATAGAATCATCAGACAAAAATCCTATGGTTTTCCTTAGCTACAAAGCCAAAGAAAAGGTCATAAGTACTTAATTGAAGGTAAAGACTCGTATCTTTGTCATTAAACAACTTTTACTTCTTCAAACCTAGTAGAACAATAAGATCAAATACAATTACTTATTACTTAATTGGAGTTGGTAAAATCAACACGACTTTTCAAGCATTCTAATGAACAGACAGAAGAAATACTTCTCCTGTTGTATTCTATATATGTACAGAAAAAAGACAAGGCATTCGCCATTAAGAACGAGCAGTTGTAATCCCATAGATCATCACTTGGAAGTCGGAACCAAGTAGTTCTGTTCAAGATTATAAGAGCCATGGTCGAAGAATCTTTCGTTTATTGCTCCGTGGCACGTGGCACGACAGTATTGGCAGAGCACTCTGTGGTTGCTGGGGATTTCCGGTCAGTGGCTAATCAGTGCCTGCACAAGGTGCCTACTTCAATAAAAAATTTCACCGATAAATTTGACGGGCATGTTTACAGTTTCCTACTGGAAGATGGCTGTGGTAAAATCTAATTATATGGTCTTCTTATCAAGCATTTTGCCTTACTTCAACTTAGCCTGGAAAAAAAAAAAAAAATTTGAGCCTACTTGTAATCATACTAGCTCTAATTGGAACTCACACAAATTAAACTTGCAGCTTACTGCGTCGTCGCTAAAGAAACTGAGGGACGGCAATTGTCTTACGCATTGCTTGAACGTATAAAAGCTGATTTCAGGAAAAAGTATGGAGGCGGTAAGGCAGATACTGCAGGTGTCTATGGCCTTGAAAAAGAATTCGGGTAATGCATTTTCAGAATCACATCAAGCATTTTCAATCACTAGCTACTCTAAGTTCTGTGTTCTCAGGAATACAGAGTCGTGATACAAAAAACAAAACATTTGATGAAATGCAGGCTCCTAATGAAAGAACACCTTAACTATGTACACGAACATGCCGATGAAATTGATGAACAGGCAAAAGCGGAGGAAGCTATTAATCTAAAAACTATTGAAGAGGTATGCAAAAGTGATGAACTTAACAGGCATTCTTTTCTAAATGTATTCACTAATTGCTATATGTATGGAACTAAATCCAGGTTATGGTAAGAAGCGGAACTATATGCACCCTGAGTCAGGCCAGTCAAGTGCTTCACACAGTAAGTTGATTTACGTGTTTCCTTTGGGCGATACATATCTGTTGCTTGCACCTCAGATGAACGATATTCCTTGTCTGATCGATCTTCAGGCTCAAACATTCAAGATACCAAGAACGCGACGGTGGAGGAAGATGTGGTGTCGGAATCTGAAGATTAAGTTTGTCGTAATTGGGATTATCATCCTGTTAGCCCATATCATCTGGTTATCCATTTGCCGCGGTTTTGTTTGTAGCAGCTAGAATCCGGTCTCTCAGACTTCAAATCTAAATAACAAAGACTTCAATTGTATGTTCTTCATTTTATACATCCACAACCAGAGATTAACAAGCCTAAGAAGAGCTTATGAAGTTCCATTTGCATCAGATTTAGCACAAGCTCATCCTTGCTTGAAGTTCTTGAAAGATTTGTGCTTCTGTTAAACTGAGAACTTAGACTATTGTATTCACATAAATCATTTCCCTTTTAAGCAGATCTCAGATTCAAAAAGAAGATCCTATAGATTTGAATAATGAAACAGATGAATCCATTCTGCAACTAATTTTTTATTGATACCAAACTTAAAGTAGTACCAAGAAAAGGGACATGAGTTTGATCCTTTAGCAATATCGATCTGGACAAAAGATGCTAAAACACAAAATAGAGTAGATCATTATCAGTTTATCGCCCATACTCATAGTCATTGATCATCCAAAATATCATAACAAAGGTAAAAGAATCAATGATCTTCAAACTATGAAACAATTGCACCCTGACAGAATGTGTCCAATATACATATATCGTCATGAAAATTTATTATTCAAAACGACAATAACATTACATTAAACGCATACGTTATTGATTAATAACATCGATAATTTTCGTCAAACCTATTATTCCTCTGCTGCGCCGCTGAATACCCATACGGCGGCAGAGGTGGCGGGTAACTATATCCATGTGGCGGCGGCACTGGCGGATACCCATGCTGCTGCGGCGGAGGATACACATATTCATGTTGATCCTGAGTCGGCACACTCCCAAATTCCGGATACAACCCCGTCCCCACCACCGGAGGGTAGTACTGTGGCGGCGGCGGGTAAATTCCCATCTGTGGCGGCGGCAGCGGCGGCGGATACAAACTCGGACCAGCAGAATAAGCAATAACCGCCTCCGTTTCAACTTTTCCGGCGAACTCCGGCGGAGTTACGGCGGCGTAAGGAGAAACCACGTCGGAGAATCTATACGAGAAAGTGAGCTGGCCTTTAGGTCTGCCACTTGGCTTCCTGACCTGGTAGCTAACAAAGCTGTTGAGTTTACCGGGAGTTTCGAGAAGCTCCTTGATCGGAACATTGACTTGACCGACCTCTTTCTCTCCAAAGGCGCGTTGGCAAACGAGGTTGATGTCGAGAGTGAGGAGATTCTGTTGAAGAGGCTGTTCGTTGAGGGTGAACTTGATCGGGAAGTTCCAGGTGGGGTTGGCGTCGTTGATTGAGTCTACTGGAGTTTTGAATTTCTGAGTGGTGGTGGTGGAGTCGCCGGAGATGGAGACGACGGCGAAGACGTCCATTTTGGTGATTAGGTTCACTTTGTTTAGATCCTTTGCTGATTGGAGGTTGATTTCTAGTGTTCTTTGTTGCTGTTGCTCCATTGATGCTTCAATTGAAATGGTGAGAAGCAGATTTGCAGAAATGGAGATGATGAATTGATAAGAGTTGGATTGGTTTGGTTTGGTATGTAGCTAGAACAGTTTATTTTGGTATTTATATTTTTCTAGTGTTTTAGAAGTTGGTCTTTTATTTTTTTGGGAATAGACAGACACACGTCGTAGAGTACACGTAATTGACCTGGTGCCTTTCTGCCAAAGGAGACTGCCATGGCAAATTTGGTGGTGGTCTCAGTATTTCATTATTAGAATTGATGATGAATTCAAGTACTCAATAATGTATACAAAATATACATAAAATAAATAAGGATTTTTTAACTAAAACTACAATCAGTGTGCACTTTTCTCTTAATAAACCCCAAATCATCCACTTACATATACCAAACATTGCTTTCCAAACGTACACATTTTGCGCTGACGAGAAATAATGCTGTGTTGTTTTCAACTGAAATTAATGAATTGAACAGAACTGGAATGAACTGAAGTAATATATAAATTATAATAAATTCGAGCTGAATTGAATTGAACTGATTTTCAATATAAAATAACATAGTCCAACCTTAGGTGTGACGTACCCTTGGGACTTTGGGCTGTGGACTTGGGCAGTATTTAAAACAAGGCCCAAAAACCACACATCAAAAGTTCAAGTAGGCTGTACAAGCTAATAGAGTAGATGACACGTGACACGTGTGTGGGCGAATTTCGGGGCAATATGGTAACTTTGCATGAAAATTGCGCTGACGGGTAGTTGCACACTCTGCCATTGTGTTTGAGATAAAAGATGTTAATATTGTACCTATAGGTGGTAGCGCGCCCAAAGAAATGAGTCTAATCTGGCCTTGTCGAATATTAACTAGCCAAGGCATACTAGACCGTTGATGCGGAAAAAAAAACGAGTTCCACGTTAGCTTCGAGTTATGAATATTACTGAGCTACTCGATATTAGGCTTAAGAAACAGTATAAAAATGAATCAACGATAAAACTCAACTTGTATAATAAACCTCTGATGGAATAATGCTAAATACTCTAAATAATTAAAATATAGGGGAAACTACATGAGTGATTAACATTTTCAGTTATATTCTGTCGACCTCAATCTTAACTTCTTATATACGCATTTCCCTCGAACTCAACTTTTCACATTCCATTTGATACATTCATATTCCAACTTTTCATCCTTAGATATAAAATCATTCTACTACTTTATTATCATCTCTTACATTTTATTCGCTCTTATCTTTCTTTTTAATGAAATTCGCACTTATCATTTTTTCTTTTAATTAGAGGAATTTGATTGCATCTTAAATCTTGTGTTTGGACATGTAAAAAGTTAAATTTGATGAGTATTAAATAGAAAATATATCTTTCACTACATTTTTTTTTCAAGTTCTTTCACAATATCTTTCACTTCATTCATTCAAATTTACACTTTTTCTAAACTAGTTTGGCAAAGTTGGCAAATTCATTCATAAATATTAAGAATGCTAATTAAGTTAATTTTGAGCTTAATTATTCATTTGGGAATTGGGAGTTGGACGAGTCAACAAGGTCGTCGAGTTCAACTCGAAAGTAATGGAAAAAGACTTGAAATTGTCAAAACATGTCATAAAATATGAATTCACCATCTGATCATTTTAGTGAGTGTGATAAATTCACACTCATCCAGCTTATGGTGAAAAAGTTCCAATAGATACAAATTCACACTCATCCTATATACTCGATTCGTAAAGATGCAGTCAAAACCTTTTTAATTCTTTTGTCGCATTTGATTAGAAGCTATGAACTTTTAATGGAGATATATTATCCATGGCTCTTACTAATTGTCGTAACAAATTAGGCCGGTTTTATAAATTTTCTCCATCAAATCTTTGAAACTCAGTCCCATTAGATGAGCTCATCATTCTACAAGTAGAAACATCTTGTCCGGCCTCAAAAACCTTAAGACTATGCCCTCTTCAACTTAAAATTATTTTATTTTAATTTAATTTCATTTAATTCAGTTCAATTTAATTTAGTTATAATTTATACATTACTTCAGTATTATTCAACTCAGTTCAATTTTAAAATTTCAGCTAAAAAAGCATAGCCTAACTTTTCATAAATTCTAGGAGAGGCACAGAATTAGATTCATACTGAACCGTTTAAAACTAATTTAGACCTGAATCCAAATAATAAAGTACTACATTTTAAGTAGTATGAGTCCGGTAATTTTCACAACCGTTATATCCTATTGAGATCAACTATAATTATATTCATTTAAAATACTTGAGTGACATATATAGTTTTTTATATTTTTTATATTGATTTTGATCACTTCAAAGAACATCCTCATTCAAACACTTTAATAGTCACTATTTGTCATTGAAGATTTTTTAAGTAAGTGGAAACTAGTTCACCTAACACTTTTGCAAGGCATAATATCAAAGCTACGAGATTAAACTTATAGATAAATTAATATTAATATATGATGATATCACGATATAATTACTTTTATAATAAATAAAATAAATAAATTAATCGAGAACATAAAATTTATAAATAACGTCATTTATTATCTAGCATCCAAGACTAATCTAGTTTTATATAACTATAAATAGTGTAAAATACGACTCATCATGTTGGATTTACTTTGTAAGTGATATGATACAAGTTGAACCCGTTCAGGACCCCGCAGGTAGAGATAAGATATACTCCACCTATTAAATAACAACTTATACATGCTATTTTTTTGTAAAATAAACGGTATCCCTCAAACTCGAACCAAATATAAACAAGTATTATAACACATTTTATATAGTTGACTCCCAATAACTCCAAAGTAACTCCAAAGTAGTATGTTGGCTCCCTACAAAACACTAAGAATTACTTTGTCCCGAATTCAACATCTGCATTCGATTTTTAAACATTCCAATCAACTTCACATAACTTAAATGAAAAATCTATTTCTTCCTTTATTTATCATCTATCATACATTTTTACGATCTTTGGTAGTTTATTCAATCTATTTCATACTTTATTGCTCCTTCGGTCCCAACTTCATCTTCGCGTATTTCATTTTGGTTATTTTGGTCCGTCACAACTTCATCTTCCCATCCCTTAAATGGAAAATTCCACTCCTACTTTATTTACTTCTTCCCCTACTTTATCACTATATCTCCTACTTTTGAAACCAAAAATTTTAATTCTATTCCAAGTTAAGTACACATCGATCTGAAGATTCATGTAAATTAAAATAACCACAAAAATCTTATCACCTTCTTTTCTACTTTATTCAGTTTTTTCTTCAAATTTGTTCCCGACCACGGAAAGTTCAACTTGCGATTGATGGAGTATTATATATTATATTTTATTCATTCTCTTACAATTTATTGTTTGGACCACATAAAGCTAAATTTGGTCTGGACGGAGTATTATTTGCAGATATAATTTTATATGTTATGGTATTTTCTTGACACCCACCCTGCAGTCCTGCACTCAGATCCCTCTCTGAAAAACGTATGTTTTACTAACTTATCTATAAAATGTTGATCGGGTCTTGTTTTACGAAGGTACGAAGTTGGTTTGAGTATATATCTCTAACCCGGACCTGGGCTTTTATTATTTCGAATGAATTTAAATTCGGGTTGTATAGAACTCAACCCGTTTAACAGTAAAATGACGGAATTGTAATATGATATAGATAGACATGACCTCAACAGTTTTTCGAATCTTGTTAATTGTCCTATCTTAGTAAACAAGTGTAGAAAAAATCTACGTGTTGGAATATATTATATGAATTGTATATCCTTTATAAACATATTATGTGATATTTAATATCGTATTGCACTTTTTTTTAGCTAAAGTTATACCCATTAAATCAAAATCCTGACATAGAATACAAACAAAAATAACTTTAAATGTTATAGAGTTGTATGAGTTGCATCCTTGTAAATTTTAATTAGCTCGGACCAATTCCAGTTGAGTTCAAGGTATTGGACTGACACGTTCTAATTAGCACCAACGGAGTGTCACTTGGTGTGGGAGTTGACACGAGTTCTAAGATTTAGAACTGATGTAAGTCTTATGTTTCCTTTTATTTTAAATGAAATGACAGACAGTGAGAAATGAAAAGATGAAGTTTAAAAAAAATGAAAAAAGAAAAGCTGAATAGCGTGTGAACATAAGAGTATAATGGTTGTTGGGATTGTAAGGTGAATGAAATGTTGATGTGGAAGAGATAGGTTGATTTTAGTGGGTGTGACCATTGGAGATGGTCCTAGTACATAATTAGCATATAATATACTCTATCAACATCAATTTAATTTAATTTTGTTGGAGATGTATACTAAAACTTATTCTTATAAATTATAATAACTATGACTTAAATATGAATGTTATTTTGTATTTTGAATACTTCTTTTATGCTTGTGTCATATAAATTGCTTTATACAGTTTTGTTTTGAGGTTTGAGGGGTACATTTATTAGTATCATTACTACTTGACGAGTTTGGTACGACCGTACGGGTGCATGACCCGGTATAAAGTTTATCCAATTCGTAATTTTGGTAACAATATGGGCGTTGTGATCAATTCATGTGAATCCATTTTCA
>JAYMSP010000633.1:0-45180 GCA_036897095.1 Plantago elongata | reverse complement strand
CGGCTTGCTTTACAAGCTTCACCACTCCAATCTTCCATGGGAAGCTTCACTACTCCAATCTTCCATGGGAAGCTTCAGTAACGGCTTATTTTGGACTCCAAATGGCTCGCAAATAAATTCCAGAAAAATATAAAATTGATTCTCGGGCGATATTTAAGACGAACTAAAGCCGTATTAAAATATTATTTTTATTATTATTTTAATATCAAATACTAATTTAACATTTATTCGTAATTAACTGGCAACCGTAATCGGCCGTTAATTTCCGAACTCTTTGTTACTGTCGAATAATTCACGTACATCGAGTCAATAGTCACTGGTCAGTTAAAATATTAATATTATTACTGAGTTAATTTCAGATACACGAAATAAGATTTGCGGCTCTTACACTTCACATATTAAATGTGCTTGGTTTCATTTACACTATCTTAGCCTCCGAAGCCGACCCTAGAGCCCAAAAGAATAGTATGCAAGCCAAATCAAGTCTAGCATCGGGAGTCCAAATTAATACATGGTCCAACCCAAGCTCCCAATGTACAAGAGACCAACTACACTTGTACAATTAAGGAGTCACGAGTCTCACGTCTTAAGTGAGGCCTCTAACAGATACTTGGGAGTGAGTCAAACCACCTCCTTCCAAAAATCCATGAATGGCAAAGAATCCGGTGGAAGAGGCCAAAGCGGTTACAACAAATCACAACAATTAACTCTATAAAGAGGAGGGCAGAAACTCGGTAGAGGGAATGAAGCATTCACCACTACAACTATCACTAAAGTCTTTTGAGCAATACAACTCTTGTCTTCCTCAAGAGATTGTGAAACTCCCGGATACGCAACCATCAACCTCCCGAAGCCTTAGATAATTCACACCGGAACCTTCCATTGAACCAAATGTATAATCACCCTCCGGTGCCCTAACAGCTTTTTGAGCACTCCCGAATCGAATATGATAAGCCTTTTTTACTTCTCGTGCTTTCAATTACATTTCATATTCAAGACTTACTAGCTTGAGCGTTAGAGTCTCCTCGGTCGGCACCACACCGGTGTCCGTTTGGAATCTCACGTTCGAGTCGTTTGCTTGTGTTTTTGTCTTGCAGGTTGTCGGTGCCCCCAATTCAAACCCTAAATTCGATTGTAGATTTCTGAGCATTTACAATAGTCATTGTTGTCTGATCAAAAAGGGGAAAAATTTTTATGAATATCTGTTAGTGTTTTGATCACTCAGCACAATGACTTATCCTAGTTTCAGAAAGGTTTTTAGTACTCTAGGTCACTTGACCATTTTAAAGAAGAAATACACCAAGTATGATAGTTTTTAGAAAACTTGTAATAGGATGTTAGGTCTTTGAATGTAATTTTTATTTAGCTAAAAGAAGACCAAGAAGGAGGCTGTTGTACGGGAATATGTCAAATCCATCATTGAGGCATCCCGAGGACAAATCATAAGGCATCACGGTATTACGAGGACGAAGCTTCAAGGTTCCAAGCCACAGACCATCCGTGGTCACTATCAGGGGAGGCATCCGAAGAATACCGTGGCAAGGATAGTCGGACAAATGCATCACATCCGAACTTGACACATCTGGACCCTCATCTCGCAAACACATCCGAACCTAAAGATGACCAAGTGGAGAAAATCATAATACGTCAGTAGCAGAGGGCCTTGTTCCGGACACTTCTGTCCAGAACCTTCGCTTCGTATATATCAAGGAGTGGAATGACTCCGACGCCCTCAAAACCTACAAAATGACTAATCTAGCCCTATAGCCCAATTACTACATGGGTTATGACAATCATATGATCCACGGGCTTAATTAAGCCCCCCCTAAAGCTACTTGTGCAGTTTCAAGTGACAGGATCCGGACGCAAGGAGTGAAGCTTGAGCCATCCGGGGTCATGAAGAGTTGTGAGAGTTGATTGATTTTTAGTAATATCCATAGTTGGAGCTTTTACCTCAACATAATTGGCGCCGTCTGTGGGAATCGAATAAAAAATCTAGGATACTCGCATTAATCATCCGAAATGGCAAGAACTCGGAAGTCAGCTCGGATCGTGTCACATTCGAGAGGAATACCAATCGGACGCCCGCGCGGTAGGCCACCCACCCGAAGAACAACAGCGGCTTGGACCATCACTCAGACAAGGAAGAGTTATCCGAGTGAGGGGCATACGGCAACTGCTTCGTCGCAAGATGCCCCCCCCTCCCCCCGGACCTCACAGAGCGGGATCCGATCCCCCCGGTCCAACTGCCTCCTCCGTCAGGAGCACACAAACCACTCGTAGGATGAAATTTCACTCTACCCAATGGGACTCTCTTCTCCCTTACGAGTTCGGAATGAACGATAATCAGTTCGGTTTGCTACTTAGCATTATTCAGGGATGTTTGGGTTCGAACAACATTCAACTGACACCTCAACAACCCACTCCCAAACAGGCTGAGCCCGCACACTCAAGGCATGAGAGAAGGTCGGTCAAGGAAAGAATCAGAGAGGTGATCCGAAATAATGACCTTCGTCATTTGATCAACCGAAGAACCAACTCCCGCGAGTACCAAGAAAAGAGTCCCGAAGAAGCAAGAGCCGAACCTGCAAAAACTAATCAGATTACTTCTAATCCAAGGAAAGGCGAGGGATTCGCGGGAGAAAGTGTCGTTGAGATCAGAGCCGATCAAACACCAGCGGTCAACTTGGATCCGAAGACAGGGGAGAAGCTTACTCCCGAACAGATTTACATCCGTCAGAAGACTTTGAAAACAGAGATGGCGAAACTAAGCAAAATGGTCAACGCTCAGGAGAAGGTAACGATGAGAGTCCCTAACCCACTAAGCAATGCTATCCGATGAGAACGAAAACCAGCGGAATGCAACATTCCGAACTTTGAACGCTACTTCGGAGACAGTTTCCCGACAACACATTTCACCCGCTATAAATCCAAGATGGATACCAACGGGCTCAATGACAACCTCAAGACACTCAACTTTTCCACAACCCTCTTCGGAGAAGCGATGCATTGGCGGACTGGCTTGCCATCCGGATCCATAAGGTCATTTGACGATATTTCCACACTCTTCTTAAAAAGGTTCCAAAAATCCAAGAGGAGGAAAAGATCCGATGATCATCTAGCTGGGATCATTCAATCCGAGAATGAAGATCTTCGGACTTTCCTAAATAGGTTCAATACGGTGGTACGATAAGTGGAAGCACATAACATTAAAGAACGAGTCCGTCCTGTATGCTAACACCATCAACCACGACCTCCGAAAGAAATTATCCGAAGAGGAAATCCTCAATGAAAGACAATTGGAAGATATATGTGGTCATGTCTTATGCGGAGTAGAATTTTGAAGGAATGTCCCCGTCAGAGGCGGACAAAAGAGAGTCAAGGAACCTGCTAAACAAGAGGCTCCCAAAGTGTGGAAACAAGAACCGGGGAGGGATATTCGAGGAAAACAAGAGTTCCGAAGAGAACGGACTCCCCCAAAGAGATATGCTGAATATACTCGATTGAACCGCCCGAGGAAGAAATTTTGTCTATCATGATAGATAAAAACCTAGATATTCAGTGGCCGAGGCCCTTCTACAAAAATAGAAAAGGCAAGGAAGCAAGGTCCTACTGTGCTTTCCATAGACAGACCGGACACTCGACGGAAAAATGTATTCATCTCAAGACATATTGAAACACATATCCGAAGCGGCCAACTTAAAGAGCCGTATTCTAGAGAAGAACAAGTTCTGAGCAGAAGAAAAGAAAGGAGTCCGAGAAATAAGTCTATAACTCTTCCTCCTCCACCAAGAAATACTCCTCCCGAGGCACGAAAATATGAGGAATACCCGGACGAAGGAGACTATGAGAACTTACCTTATAGTGGGGTGATCAATGTCATCACCGTAGGACTGAGTGGTGGGGATAGCCGCAATGCCTTAGTAAGAACAACCCAGGACATCCGGAACGGAGACTTGGTAAGAAACCCGGTGCCTCCAAGAGGATCAAATACCATATCTTTTGATGACAGTGAGATACCTCCCCCTACCTTCAAGAATGGAGACACCCGACCTCCTAATGTTTCGTTAGTGGTTGCCTTAGTGATAGCGACCTACGAAGTCAACAAAGTTCTAATAGACACCGGTAGCTCTTCGGACATCATCTCCAAAAGAACTATAGATCAAATGAACCTAGGAGATATTGAATATGGGAAGGTGAACACCTCGCTATCCGGGTTCGGCGATGCCGTCGTCACCCGCATCGGAACGATCAAGATGCAAGTCTCCATGGGAACCTCTCCGAGGAGAACGACCCAAAAGGTGTTATTTCTAGTTGTAGATAAAGCCTTCAATTACAACGTTATCTTCGGGAGACTAGGCCTTAATCAGTTTCGGGCCATCTCGTCTCCAATACACAACCGCATCAAATTCCCCACTCCTTATGGAGTCAGAGAGGAATTGGGTTACATATGAGAAGCTTGGGAATGTTACATCCTGTCTTGAAACGTGGCCACGAACCCGATACTCTCAATATCGAAGGGCCCGAACATAACACAACCCCCGAACACTGAAATAGGAATAGGAGCAGCTGACCACAAGTTTCCAAAATCTGCCCGGATCGAGCCACATGAGACTATCAAAGAGATTCAGATTATCGAAGGTGATCCGGACAACTGAGATGAGTTCCGAAGTAGAGCTGAAACTCATATCCTGCCTCTGAAAGAATTCAGATATATTTGCTTGGAGTACGGATGATCTTAGAGGGATAGATCCGAGGGTAGTCGTTCACCGTCTGAACATGGACCCAACAGTCAAACACATCCGACAGAAGACGAAAGATTTCGGTCCTATTGATGATGCAATCATAGCAGCCGAAGTCGAGAGATTGCTGAAAGCCGGACATATCGAAGAAATGAGATATTCGGACTGGGTTTGCAATGTGGTCTTGGTAGAAAAATTGCTGGGCAAATGGAGAATGTGTAATAAATTCACTCGATTGAACAAATTATGTCCGAAAAGATCCCTATCCCTTGCCCCGGATCGATCAGTTGGTAGACTCAACATTCGGATGCGCCCTACTAAGATTCATGGACGCATAACAAGGATTCTACCAGATCCGGATGGCAAGAGAGGATGTTCTGAAAACATCGTTCTTCGCGGCGAGAGGAGTTTATTGCTTCAAGGTCATGACATTCGGACTCAAGAATGCGGGAGCTACATACCAAAGGCTCGTGAACAGAATGTTTAAGGAGGAACTCGGAAAGACCATGGAAGTTTATGTGGATGACATGTTGGTCAAAAGCAAAACCGAAGAAAGCCACATCGAACACCAGGAAAACTGTTTTTTGATCCTTAGGAAATATGGAATGAGTCTAAATCTGGAGAAATGCACCTTCGGAGCCAAAGGAGGAAAATCCTCGGATACATGGCCACAGAAAGAGGTATTAGCGCTAATCCAGAAAAGATCCGAGCCATCCTTGACCTGCCTCAGCCTAAAAATGTGAACAAGGTGCAATAGCTCATAGGGCGAGTTTTGTCCCTAAGTAGATTTATCTCGAGATCCGCCGAGAAGAATCTGCCTTTCTTCAAGATCCTAAGAAAAGGAGAGGGATTCGAGTGGAACAAAGAGTGTAAGGAAGCCTTCGAGAGCCTACAAACCTATCTGCTGTCACCTCCGCTTTTATCCACACCACTCGAAGCGGAGCCTTTATATATATAATTGGCAGTAACGGGCAAGGCTATGAGTTCTGTACTGGTCCGGATCCAAGGAAATGACCATCTGCCAATATATTACTTAAGCAAGGCCCTCGTAGGACCCGAACTCAGGTACTTACACATTAAGAAGCTAGCCTATGCTTTGATTCATACCGCCCGAAGGCTAAAAACTTATTTAAATCGCACCAAATTGTGGTCCTAACCAAAGAGCCACTCAAGCAAGTAATGGAAAAACCGGATCAATCCGGAAGACTCTCCAAATGGGCGATCGAACTCAGCGAGTATGATATCTCGTACCAAGCACCGTCAGCTAAGAAATCCCTAAGTGTTAGCTGACTTCATAGTCCACTTCCCGAAAGGAGATCACTAGGGATCTGAGCCCAAGTGTCTCGAAATCATTGATCCGGAAATTCTGCCCGAGGCTCCCCAAGACGAATATTTGATGATAGAAGAGGAGGAGCCGGATCATGAGAATGGCCTTTTTGGGAATCAATGGATGTTCATTGTGGAAGACTTGGACACCACAATTTCCCCTCCCGAACCTAGTGACACTCAAGAGATAACGGAAAAAATTGAGACACCTGAAGTCGACTCAGAGAAGCAAGCCCCCTCATGGATCCTGCAGGTGGACGGATCATCAAATGGAAGCTCGGACGAATAGGAATCCACCTTCGAAGTCCTGAGGGAGCACAACTTGATTACGCCATTACTTTAGACTTCCGAGTAACCAACAATGAAGCCGAATATGAGGCCCTTCTAGTAGGCCTTCGGATGGCTAAAGTACTCCATGTAAGAAGGATCAAAGCTTATACGGACTCTCAGCTTTTGGAATCACAATACTTTAGGGCCTTCATCACCAAGAGTCCGAGCATGGTATTATATCTAGAAAGTCTCAAAGAAGTTGCTACCAAGTTTGAAGATTTCTCCCTCGAGAAGTTTGATAGGTCGTACAATGAAAAGGCCGATTCTTTGGCTAAATTTGCCTCCGCATCCGGAGCAGTAGACACAAGGAGCATCATCCTCTTAACCCTCCAAGCTTCTTCTCTCCACAATCAGGACCTCCCTTTGTACCAAGTGGATGAGGAAAGGACTTGGATGACGGACATCTTGATCTACCTTTGGAACGGGATGTTGCCTTCGGAGCCAACAAAGGCTCGGAAGATCCAATGCCGAGCACCTCGCTACTTTCTACTCGAAGGAGAACTTTACAAAAGATCCTTTAGTGGAACACACTTGCGTTTCCTCGGACCCCAAGAGGCCAAGACCATCCTAGAAGAAATACACAGTGGTAGTTCTGGCATTCATTTCGGAGGACGACCTCTTGCGCAAAAGGTCATTAGGCAGGGATACTATTGGCCTACCATAGATAAAGACTCGGCTAATTATGCTCGGACTTGTAGCGACTGCCAGTTTTATGCCAACATCCAACATAGACCGAGTAATCTGATGATTCCGTCAATGTTTTCGAGCCCATTTGATCATGGGGTATTGATATCATTGGAACCTTCCCCCGAGGAGTACAACAAAAGAAGTTCTTGATTGTAGCAGTCGAGTATTTCACCAAGTGGGTAGAAGCCGAGGCAGTGGCTACCATAACCGAAGCTCGAGTCCGAAACTTCATCTCGAAAAACATCATTTGTGGCTTCAGGTTACCAAGAATCCTGGTCTCGGATAATGGCGGCCAGTTCTCTGGACACAAGCTCAAGGAGTGGTGTAAATCCCTGAAAATAGAGCAATGCTTCACTTTGGTCGGATACCCCCAGGCGAATGGACAAGTGGAATCCACCAACCAGACCATTGTGAAAATTTTAGAAAAGAGACTCAAGTCATTTTAAGGAAGCTGGGTGGAGGATTAAGATGGGGTCCTTTGGGCTCACAGATACACTCCGAGAACCGCCACTAGAGCGACCCCATTCGCCCTAGTATATGGTTCTGAAGCAGTGATTCCTTCGAAAGTCAGTGTGGGAACTCAAAGGATCCAACAGTATCGACCCGAGGGTAATGAAGCCGCTCGGGTGTATGAACTTGAGCTTCTCGAAGATAGAAGGGAATATTCCCTGGCCCACATCCTAAGATACCAGGCTTCGATTTCCCAAGCCTATAACAAATAAAAGTTTGCAAAAAGGATATTTAGATCGGGGACTTGGTTCTTCAGAGAGATGACATCCTAAGTCATGTGGGAAAGCTAAAACCCAACTGGGAAGGTCCGTACAGAGTAATAGGAGTCCGAAGCAATGGGAGTTTCGAATTGGAAGATCTCGAAGGAAGAGTGCTTAAGAGAACCTCGAATCCAGCCGCTTGTAATTGAATTTCCGTCAAATCAATACAACTGTTATCTTTTTCAAAGAATATGATCTAGTAACTTATTTTGTTTCGGATATGAGAGCAACGGATGTGATGTATTCCGAACTAACAAATGGCTTGTTGAAACACACAACTGATAAACGTTCGGGTATATCACAATATCATTCGATCACTACACATAGAAAGAAGATCAAAGCAAGAATAAAAGTGCAAATAGCTAGAACATCCAGATAAACCAAGTCGAATCAACGAGAGTTAGAAGAATTCTTACTCAAAATTGAAACAGTCGAATCTAGATACGAAGCCAAAGCACCATTATTTGAAATCAAAATAAACAGAGCAAATATCCAACGAAGGAACTAAATGCGAGAAAAATAAGACCAATATCCGGAAGTAAAAACATGTAGCAAAATGAAATTGTTTCATGGTCCGGAGACCGTACACATCTCACGGAGCATACTCCGCCTTCTCAATCCACCATCTTCACTTCGGAGCCTGGGAACTCCCTCCAGCCGCCTCCTTTTATGCCTGACGAGCTTCGTAGGCCAACCTTTCTTTCTCCACAAACTTCAGAGCCTCTTCTTCAAGGTTGAGATCCGGCTGTCCTCGTATAGGGCCCGGAAGGCTTAACCAATCTCGGTTATGCTCGACATACTCCTCCAACGGCACTAGCATGTGTTGTAGCAACACCTCGGAAACGAACTCCGGGTGGAAGGGCCTCCCATGGTTGAATTTCAGGTCCGGAGTCTCCATGGCCACGAGCTCGCAGAATTTATCGCTCATTAACTAAGCATCATCAAGGGGCTCGCCGGTGAATCGGGTTCCATCCGCATTATTTACAGGCTCAAGTGCATGGTCTTCGGATTGAAGTTGCTCGGGAGTTGATCCTTCAACTTCAACTGCCCGATAGCAGAATCAAAGCCGGCTGGTGGAACTTATTCTGGTACTCCTTGCACTAACCCTCCAAGTCCTTCACACTTTCTTCGGACTTAGAGAGATGTGAATCCAGCTCGGCCTTCTCTTCGGCCACATGCGAGCTGGCCTGGACCAAAACCGATAGCTGACAAGAGATGAAGAGAAAAGACTTAGTAAAATGAAAACATGAGGAAACTTGAGTCGGAAAGGAGAGGTTCAGATGCAAAACTTTCGGCCAGCAACGGTAAGCTCGGATATGCGCTCCACCTCATTCATGCCGACTAGCCTGGCCAGCTCGGCCTCTTAGTCGGCATCCGAGCTGGGTACCACGACTGATTTTCCCTTTGCCTTCTTCGAAGAAGGGAGGGCACCTTTCGAAGTTCTCTTGGAGCCACAGACCACCTTCGGCATATTTATACTTTGAGAACAAGCAGAGAGTAACAAACACGGATAACAAAGAACTATAGATGTTTGCCTACGGAACTAATGCTAACCAAAGCCTTGTGGCGGGTTGCCACGGTAACATTCCGAAGCCAACCCGGCTAAGAATGGCAGAGGTTGACATATCAAGCCTCGGAAGAAGTAAGTCTCTGTTTGAATCTTCTTCTTAAGAGCTTGCATCCACAAGGGCATGTTTCGAGATGGGGTCCGGTCGAACGAATAGGGCTCCTGATTGAACTTCTTCGGGAATACCCACTTCTCCCGGCTATCTTCGGGCTCACCCGCTTTTAGAGCCGGACGGACGAAGAAGTATCTTTTCCACCACTCCACTCCGAGAGAGGAAATCGGATCCTCAAAGAAGGCATATCCGGGTCAAACGAGAAAAGAATGGTAGCCCGTATGCGTTTCACTCGCCTTTATTTCAAAGAGTCTTCGGAAGTTGGCCATGTTCAGATGGACGCCAAGAAGTTTACATAGCACTCCGAAGCACATTAGATTACCAAGCGAATTCGGGATGACTTGATGGGGACTCAAGCCCATATCATTGAAGATAGCGAGAAACTGAGAGCAACCGGAAACATCCATCCGCAATGGAGCGAGGCTTCATATATAGCCATGTACTCATATGGTGGATTGTAGAATGCATTTTTGGGATCTGACACCACTATCTCAAGGGAATCGGGTACTCGTACCATGTCGGATATCCTCTATCGCTCTTCGGCTAGTTCGCTTGCCCGAGTCGGCAGCATGTCGTCCGAATTGAGCTCGCCATCTTCATACACCCGACTACTTGAGGTCCCAACGGTGTCGTCCTCTCCATCCGAGTCATCGTCGTCCGAATCCTCTTCCTTTACGGCCTCAACCTCCTCCGCTGCCAATCCCTTCCCTTTAGCATCCTCAACTCGAGTAGTAACGGGATCCGGACTGTGATCCACATCGATAATGGGAATCACCCGGAGTGGTGTAACTGCGTGAACCTTCTCCACAACAACCGCTTCAAACATGGCGGTATCGGGAGCTTCCCCAGAAGTATCTCCTACGGTCTCTTGGAATATCTCCTGGATGTCCGGGATAAAAGGCAACTTATGAGGGCGAATTCGGGTATTATAACCTAAGGATCGACAGAATAAACGAACCTCAGGAGGAAGCTCAGTGTCTTTAGGTTGAACATTTCCAACAAACTCCTGGGTGGAAGTTCGATGTATAGATCCACGCTGGGGTGAAGAGATCTCGATTCGACAATCCATATTAGGCGCATCGCGAATGTCTACGATCGAGGGGGAACAATTGACAGCCGGATTAGCCG
Organism: Plantago elongata; assembly: GCA_036897095.1. Classification (NCBI taxonomy): domain Eukaryota; kingdom Viridiplantae; phylum Streptophyta; class Magnoliopsida; order Lamiales; family Plantaginaceae; genus Plantago; species Plantago elongata. Next base: position 34,518 of record JAYMSP010000633.1, on the reverse strand, counting down.
CCTCTTCAGGAGCGGATGATTCTTGGTTCGGCTCCTGCAGGACCTCATCAGCAAAGGCGTCGGCTAAATCAGCTGAAGACAAAGAATAAGACTCCGATTCCGCGCTAGGCTCTCAGTCGGATCCGTAGCTCTGTCCCTCGCGAGCATTTTGACTATCGCTATCAGACATACTAGGAAAGGAAGGAAAGGGTTAAGTTTGGACGCTACGAATCTTCCTAAGCAAGCAAAGTCAATGAAGTGATTACGAGGCGTGTCACTACGGATCATAGGATTCGAGGGCCCCTCACTCTAAGATATAGTTAGAAGTTAGCGGAGGTAGTCCGATCAGTCCAAAGTTTAGGTTAATTATCTATCTACGATTCGAGAAGTCAAGATGCATCTGAGCTATAAGATCAACCGAACCAAACATACCGAAGTAAAAGCATAATCACCATGCTACGAAAATAGGTGTAAAGTAGTAAAAACATCACTCACAAGAAAGAGGTATCCGAATACTTACTTGAGAAAGAAGGACGGATTGGATTGAAGGCATCTGCTACTCCGGGAGGCTCTAAACGCTTATGCTTCGGATTGCTGGATTACTGGGGTTCGGATATAATTTTTGCAGGAAGTCACTCTCTAAAAATGTTGTAACTTTGACGACTGACGGTCTACCTATTTAAAGGGAAGGACAATTTCGGAATTCCAACAGCCTCCGCGATCGTGGTAACGATCTACCCACCCACTAACTATAACCCAACGACTCAGATCAGTTGGTTAATTCGAGAAGGCTTATTGGACATTATTGCAATTAAAGACGTTTGATATTCCCTCGAAGGAAGTAAGTCCTCGGATAAAGGTGGACTTCGGGTATATCATACTTGGCCGTTTGCGTTATGTTAGCGATACCTAGGATTTTTACAAGTCAATTATCTTCGGATAAACGTTCGGCCGAGCGGTTCGGATGACAAACCTTATCGATAGGATTGTAACAGGAAATGTGCATAAGATAAAAGAGAAGTAGGGAAGAAAACAACACATTTCAATTCGGATATCAAAACCGAGAAAGTCGAGTTCAAAACACAAAATTTGGTGAAACAAAAGTGCCAAGAAATTTTCAAAGTAGTGAAAACTTGGACAAATTTTTAAAAAATATCTCATGGGGCATACCACGCCTTCACCAATTCAGGTCATCCATACCTGATTCCTCGGATTCCACGTAACCTGTTGGACCCGTGTTGGCCACGTCCCTCATCCGAGCAAGCCATCGCCTCTTGGCCTCCTTGCGGCGTTTCCTCCGGATCTCAGCATGAGCATGAGTAATTCGGCGCCCTAATTCCTTCAGTTCCATAGGTCCTTCTTCGAACATGAAAGCTCGCTAAGTACCGGATCAGGAATCACCGGATATTCAGAAGTCCCTTCCCCCAGATAGGCTGGGGAGTGCCACACTCCGCAATCACAGTTCATAAAATCTTGCCACCCATAGTAACCAGGAAACACAGGAGCTTCATACGGATGGCCCTCGGACGCCGAGCTCTTCGCGACAAGAGCGGCTAGCGGAGCATCGAACGGGATTATGGCCCTACTCGAGTCCCCAGGGGCTAGCACAGGTTCCGAAGCAGGATCTGGGACAGGTGACGGAACTGGCCCAGGAATGAGTTCCGGGGCTGGCTCTTGAGTAGACATGAGCAGCGGAACAGGCGGAGGAGAGACGTACTCATCCTGATAATGAGCCCAAGTTGAGTGACTGGATTAATTTCTCGACATCTTGCGAGGTCCCACAACCGAAGGAAATTACTAAGAAGACTCGAAGACTACTACAGACCCGAAGCGGTTAAACTTGAAAAAATAATGAAAATTACCTCGCAAATTCTTTGCTTCACTTTGGATGGGTCGAAAATTTTTATTTACCGATGGTAAATGTGAAAACGACAGCTCCTATTTATAGGATTATAATTTAGGCAACACAGGCATTAATTGCATCCCGCCTCTTCGTATTCACCATCAATTTATATGATCCAGCGGTCACAAGGCACCTCGAAAGATGAAAAGACGTAAATGGTCACTATATATGCCCGTTCGGCCCGGGATACGACAGGCACGCTACTACTCCGGATGTCTCAACATTCGGATAGTCTTCTCAGCATCACACACATCCTCTCGGATGTACCCAGGTTCGGACATTGAGTGTAGTCTTTCGAATACAAATACTCCTTTTAACACTACAATCCGAACCCCGTAGCTTCGGATTGTATGAAGAAGGATGGGGAAAGAGACAGGTACTCACAAAAGAACTACAAGAACCATTAGACACGGATTTCTTTTTCTCATGGCACGGATTGAACAAAGAAACTTCTCCTTTTTTCTAAAAAAGTTCCCAACTATCTTCTACTAAGATACTTGGAAACTAGGGGACATATGTTGATACGGGAATATGTCTAATCCGTCATTGAGGCATCCTGAGAACAAATCCTAAGGCATCACGTTATTACGAGGACGAAGCTTCAAGGTTCTGAGCCACAAACCATCCGTGGACACTATCAGGGGAGGCATCTGAAGAATAACGTGGTAAGGATAGCCGGACAAGTGCGCCACATCCGAACTTGACGCATCCAGACCCTTATCCAGCAAGCACATCCGAACCTAAAGATGACCAAGTTGAGCAAATCATAATACATCAGTAGCGGAGGGCCTTGTTCCTGACACTTCGGTCCGGAACCTTCGCTTCGGATATATCTAGGAGTGGAATGACTCCGACGCCCTCAGAACCTACAAAATGACTAATCTAGCCCTATTGCCCAAATGTTACATGGGTTATGACAACCATATGATCCACGTGTTTAATTAAGCTCTATTAGCCCAATACTTGGTACATTCCAACAAAGTCTAATCCAAGTAGGGAATTGATCTCTATAAAAAGGGAACATCTTTCAAGGTAAACCTAAGTAAGCTTGCAGACTTAATCTCTACACTATACTATAAACCTATTGCCCTTGATTATACATAGTTTGCCTACAACCACTCTTGAGTAAAGTCTCCTATCCAGTTTGATCCAAGGCAAACCGGCCTAAAGGTTCTAACCCCCCCCCCCCCCCCCCCCCCAAAGCTACTTGTGCAGTTTCAAGTGATAGGATCCGGGCGCAAGGAGTGAAGCTTGAGCCATCCAAGGTCATGAAGAGTTGTGAGAGTTGATTGATTTTTAGTAACATCCGTAATTGGGGCTTTTACCTCAACAGAGGCATCCAAGCAAACGAGAGGACCTTTTGCACAAAGGTATCTGAAGACAAAGGAGGAAAGTCTCCTTAGATTGTTACTTCCAGAAAGTCATGTAAAGACTTGTGTTTTGTTCACAAAACAAAGTCACAACAAGTTTCTGAGATGTGGAACATGTGATGCTTCAGAAAGCTACATGCATCAGTTGAGACTACACGGCGAAATATAGTACACTGCATTAAATGTTGGACAGAAATGTCACTTTCCTTCCCAAGAACTCTTCGAAAAGAGATATACGCATGGGAGTACTAATTTCAAGATATAAACGGATTGAATTTGAAATATGTCTAATGGATACTATTCAAACGACTATCAAATTCACCTATAAATATCACCACTTAGAAGCTAAGAAATACACATGAACTACAATCATATCAACTATCAATCAATTATTCTCTCAACCTTTCTTACTACGATTCTCCAAGCTATCTGTTGCGACAAACAAGCTCGAGAATTCACTAGTAGTTCTAAGTGTCCTGATCCTTCAACAAGAAGTGTAATTTGTGAAAGAGTTGAATTATTGGATAACTATCTGAGATTCATTCTCTTGAATAAATCTCACAATCTTGGGTCAGTGAAGGATAACCTACCATATATTGAACAAGTATATTAAGTAGTGTCATTCCTTCAAGCTCTCTGAACATAGTTGAAAAGTTATAAAGAGAAGCTTACCTGACAATCAACTTATAACCAACACCATCAAAGCGTGGAGTACAAGAAGTACTTGATTAGGGAAATCAAAGAATAACTCCAAGGTTATCTTGTGTACATGAAGTACTTGGCTTTACGAGCTGGGGAACAACTAAGGGGGAATATTTGGTTGGGAACCATTTGTTATAGGAATCTTAGAATAGGACCAATTGTAAGGAGAACTCAATTATATGTTCTAGTGGATTCTAGGTCTCTGAAGGCCGAGTGGATAAGTTGGAGGATTACGCCACCTCCAGATACCACTATACTTGATGTGTCATTTACTTTATGTATCTACATTTCAGCAACACACACACACACACATTTACTCTTGCTAAGCACAAACTCATTTATCTATCATATAAAGACTTCCTCTCTCTGATTATAAGTATCAGATACCTACAAGTATCTGAGAAATCGTGTTTATCGAGAAAAATTTTATAAAACAATTCTTCCCCCCCCCCCACCTCTAGTCTTTTCCTTTGCTGTTATCTGGACCAACATATTGTCTTATGGACAATTTGTTATTGACAGTATCAACATTATATGTTGAACGTAAACCACTTCATTAGGAACTTCATTTGTCATGTATTTGAATCATCTTCGGTGTGCCACGAATGTCCCTCCATATATTAATTGTTCATCACATAAATCCTCGAGTGTTTTTACACGGTTAGAACAAGAACATGAAACAATTGTCGATATATATGTTTTATCTTCTCATGAAGAATATCTCGAGCACTTGAAGAATTAAATTTCAAATTATATTTTAAGTTATCTTCAACAGGATATGTGATCACTTTAAGATGTTTGTAAAATATCTTGTCACAAGGAAATGAGTTATATATCTCCATCACATTTTTAGAGGTGAAGATAACTATCAAGATATAAAATCGTATATGTACAAAATATGTCACAATCATGGAGATATGTAGATAACCATACAGCCCAAAGACGGAAGATTCAGCTTCACATTTCTTGTATCAAGATATGTTCGAACATAAAATTTTATGATTTGAATGTTAACTCGCTATGACCCGATATTTTGAGGCATACTGGGTTGCATATTGATTATTGAATGACTGTGTGTTGAACATTGAGATAACTTGCCAATTGTACTAATGATTCTCAGTGAAATACGATTTCAATGTTAAGTGATTAGCAAAATCAAGCAGTTCGTACTCTTGAGGAGTAACGAATACCATGAATGACACGGATATCTGAATTACAATAGATGGCTTATATATGAAAGAAAATGGTAGCTAAAATGAATATTCAGATATCGATGGTCAATACTGACTTGCAAAATCTATCAAATAGATTTGATATATTTGTTTACATGGGACCAAGAGATTTATAAGCATTTGTAAAATTGGATGGACATGTAATTAGGGATCTTTCATGTGATTTCAGTTGATGACATCATGGTGGTGATAATGCAAATGAAATCATGAGACTTGAGGTCCATTTTTATCAAACGAATTTGAAATGCGTACGGTACCGTTGCGTTATTGTGGGCCCAAATACAACCCGTCCCAGTGTTTAGGGCCCCTTCAACCCGTCTAGATTACCACTTGGGTTGGGTCGGGCTATAAAATTTGTTTATGGAGTTGTATTTCAACTTGTGATTAAGATAATCATACTAAATTGAATTTCTTAGATTTAAAGTAAAACCTTATCTGATGTTAGTATCAGTACAATCTTATTTGATGCTAGAATTTCCTTTAGTCCTTTTTACTGATCTTTTGTGAGTCTTCTGTTTAGTACATGTTTAGTTCATTTGTACGCTTTGGTATTTTGTTCACATTTACAGGAATCGATGCCTTTTGAGCCAAAATGAGGAGTTCTAGAAAAACATGGCTCGCCGTGGGGAGATTTTACGAGAGTTCCATCTTGTTACCTTTGAAGACCCGCCGTGGCGAGATATTTCATCCATCTCGGCGAGATTGCACGGATTTTGTATATCTTCGACAGAAGTAGACACGCCACGACGAGATGATTGGTCCGCCGTGGCAAGAGTCAAATTCAACATTTTGTAAATTCATACTTATTTTAGAATTGAGAATTCATTCCCCATACTTTCATATAACCTAGTTCTTAGAAAAAGCTCCATATTCATACTTTAACATTGAGACACAACTTGGAGCTTGGTTTTGATTCTTGATAATTTATCAACATCAAATTCCGGATTATCTTTGTAATTTCTTCATTGTTTATCAATTCAATTCGTGTTCTTCTTGCTTTCGAATTGAATGAGCTTGCATGCGATGCGATTGCCATTATGTTTATGATATACATGAACACTATCTTGAATTTCTTCGTCTTTCAATCTATAATGAGTATCTAAATCACTTCGAACACAGTAGAGAAGAGACAGTGATTGCATATTCGTATATAGGATACGTCTTCTAGGTTTGTCTAGTTCAAAGATCTTTGTAAAAACCTATCAATCTAGTAAACTAGTTCAAATATCTTTTAAAATATTTTTGGTTAAGGATCGTAGATTGACAACCTATGATTACAAAAGTTCTATATTCTCAAATGACGTTGGTTAGACTGGATTGAGTGTTTTATATACAACAACTTGTGACAAGCATGAACGATTACTCTAGATCGGATTATCACCACCTGATCTATCTATTGTGTTAACCTTCTCATTGATCAAACTTGTTATCTGCTTTTCTGTTTACATAGTTATTAGTAATAATACTCTTCAAACCTCAAACTATTTCTACAAGTGATCATTTGCTTTCAATTTCTTGTTAGATTAATTGTTTACTTAGCAAACGACTCTATGGTTAGCTTATTGTTCTACAACACATGCTTGCTACTTGTTTGTAAGTATCAATTTGAGCACATCAATGTGCACTTAGATACTAAGCATTGCATCATAATATGTTTATGCTTGCATGGTTATTTAGTTTATTTTAGTGCTCCCACAACGTATCAAGTATCAACGATCGCCAAGCCATGTCCATTTAGGACAAGTGCTAGAGATTAATGTACAAGAGTTTGTATCCAGTTAAACTTGTAACTAGATGAAGTATTATAAATACTCTTCTAGATTTAATTAAATATTTTGTAGATAAGCTCTAGAAGATTTTCTCATACTAGTATATATACCCGACATGTACTATCTGTATTGACCACTAACTAGTCGAGTCCCGACCCTTTGGACTGGCGCAGTTACTTATGGGCAGCTCTTCGGGTGATTTGATGGTCTCATTGTACCAACAAAAAGTCCTTTTCCACGTACTTTGTCTTCGGTCGTGCGTGAACCGTGAGACTTCCCAGTTGATCACACATCCTAGGATTGCTCCAGAACAAGCACGCTTAAAATGAAAATGCTGGTTTTCCTTAAACATTTTTCTAAGGGATTTGATTTCGATCCATTTTTTTTCTTCCTTGGAATCCTCTTAAACATGTAGGTTATTAATGTTTTCTTGGTCATTCTAACCGACCTAGTAGTACTAATAATAAATAATAGTGAGTGTTTATTTTGTCAAACCGTAACGGATCGGACGACACATAAGGTGGGAGGATGGTAGGAGAATTAGATGGTTCTCACACGTATACACATAGGAGTTGAGAAATACTAGAAATCAACAATATAATCATTTTCAATGGTTTATGTATTTAGAAGATACTTCCTCCGTTTTAATAATATCATATATGAACATTTGGTAATTAAATTTTAGGGGTTATTACATATACCCCATGTTAGAATCTCTTTTCATTCAAACACTAGTTATTTCAACAATAATGAATTACTAACAATTTGAAATTTCTATTATATGTAACTGTAAGTTCAAAAGTCAAACAAATTTAAATTTAGCCACACACAATCCTTCCAAAATATTTACTATAAATTGCAAATTAAACTCTAATTTATACTAAATTATATATTTACTCCAAACTCAAATTATATTCAACAACTAAAAAAAAATTATATAAGCTCCAACGGAGCTGCTCCAGTGGAATATGTTAAACAGGTCCAGATGGATAAAAGTTAATAATATAATATATGAACATTTGGTAATTCAATTTTAGGGGTTATTACGTATACCCCATGTTAGAATCTCTTTTCATCCAAACACTAGTTATTTCAACAATAATGAATTACTAACAATTTGAACATTTCTATTATATGTAACTATAAGTTCAAAAGTCAAACAAATTTAAATTTAGCCACACACAATCCTTCCAAAATATTTACTACAAATTGCAAATTAAACTCTAATTTGTACTAAATTATATATTTACTCCAAACTCAAATTATATTCATCAACTAAAAAAAAATTATAGAAGCTCCACCGGAGCTGCTCTAGTGGAATATATTAAACATGTCCAGATGGATAGATCTAGATAGATGTGTTACATGTTCAACAGAGTTATGACAGATACACTGGAAAGCAGTTTAACAGCTCCCACTGGAGCTATTTCTATGTTGCATATCCGGTGGGACCTGTTAACCTTTATCAGAATATCTCCAACGGATCAAATCGGTTACAGCTCTGGTACCAGGGTTGTGGACAACTTCGTCAGCTCCGATAAGATGTTTGCAGTTTCGACTATAAACTTTTGTAGAAAACATAATTCATATTATTAAGCACATAATTATGTTTGAAAAAATGTTGAAGAGGGTATAAGTTGAATTAGGAAGAAATATTAGATACTTTGCAAATTGATAAAATAAGACCAAGTTTGGAATCAATCATCTGCCAACGAAAAAAATTGAAAAATGGACCTATTTGTTATTATTGAACTAAGTAGTACCCAAATATAATTAGAATATCTAAGAGGGGTACTGGATGAAATTCACCCTAAATTTTAATTATATGATTTTATTTAATTATTTTCCTATTATCGTTTAAAAGAAATTTGTAGTCAAAGTTGGAGATAATTGATTGTAGAATAGTAAAATGACAAGTTTTATGATGAACGAGTAGTAATAAACTATTGGGAGATTCGCAAAACTAGTCCTCTAACTGACCATCCTGTTCGAATATGGTCCTAAATTTTTCATACATGCAAAAGTACGCCCAAAATTCTTGAAGCTTTTCCGGCGGGATTGCTTTTTTGGCCCCCTTCTTCACTTGATCCTTTTTTATTACATATTTGACTCAAAATTTCTATGTTTTACAAAGTTACACCAAAATAATTTTAAATAGTTTCAAAATAAACCGAAATACGTATGTTAATTGTATAATGACAATTAGCTTTTTAATTTAAAAAAAATACTCATTCTTCCAAATCAATGAACAAGAATCCTAATTAACTTCATCCTTCCCCAATTCACTATCTTGTCCAATTCACTTCCTTCTTCTTCATTTTCAATTCATTTGATTCACAATATGAATGGAAATATCAATTGAACAACTCAAATCATGGAAGAACAATTCAGAATCTTTCTCTTCTTTCTCTTATTTCTTCCAAATAACAAATAAATAAATTGACATATTTATTCCATTAAATTTTAAAATACTAAATTAAAAAATTGATAATTCTTAAAAAGTGTTATTTTAATTTTAAATATATTTTAGAAGATAAATATGAATTTTTTTATTAATATTTATATATTTGTAATTTAAATATTATTAAGGCGGAAGGGCGATGATGGCGTTGCCAAGGCGGTAAGGCGATCGTCCTTTTCCATCAGTCAAAGTCTTGGAAAATGTAAGATTTTCTTAAACAATAGAAAAATCAAGGTTTTTAGTGGTTTTTCACGGTTTTGAGTTTTAGCGGTTGGACAGGTTGAGTTCATAAAAAACCGCCGAGACACACAATTTTCATTATACTTTTAGTAGATTATGTTATTATTTTAAGTTGTTAGCATTGAAAGTTTCAGTTACAGTTTTAACCTATTTTGTTAATTTTTTAAGAAACGATATGATTGGTTTAATGCACCGGCAATATATATTTCTATAATAGTTTTAACCGATTTTGTTAATTTTTAAATATATGGAGTGATGATTTTAAGGACCTACATGACATTTTTATTATGACTTGCTATAGTTTTAAATGACAATCTAATACAATTAATTAAACAAGACTATAAATTTCGGGAAAACCATTAAACAATTTAAAAATAAGCTACTTGAACTTTTAGTCATCCAAAGAGTCAAAACATTTGTTCTCATAGAAGAGAATTACATTAAATGTTCATTCGGTATTTTTGATGCAAAAGTAATTGCGTTGTTAAACTAGGCCTTTTCTTCCCTATTAAACTTGATGAACTTCAACTTTTTATCTTTTGTTGCATGTGCTTGTTGCTTCATTTATCCAACTCGATGTATTCATCACACCTGCATAAAATATTCAATAATTGAGTTAAAACCATAACAATTCTTATTAGAACTATCAAATCGGTGCTTAAAAGCAAAGAAGTAATGTTCAACACATGCGTAAAATCATAACAATACATTTTATAACTATAACTAAGCAGGAACATGCAATACAAGCTAAGAACAGTAACATTTATACATAAAATCATAACCGTAGCTCTTAAAAATATAACACATTAGTAAAATATCAATTCATAAACATTTGGCATAAGCTAAAACCATTGACGTTGATGTTTAAAATTACAATATTAGGTCTTTTTACTATAACATATGCACTAAAAATAATAATATGCATCTACTCAACATAAGATATAGTAACATTAATGCTTACAACCAGAACAATGTATTTTAAAACTACCAAAACAACTTCTAAAACTATAACAAAGCACGAACATTCAACACAAGTTAAAAGTAATAACATTGATGCTTAACCCATAATGCATCTTAAAGATGTTATAGTGTCTTATAAATCTATAACAAACCGTTTGCAAAAATGAAATCATAAATATTTCACGAGAGGTTTAAAACATCAATGTTGCTGCTTAAAACTACATTAATAGGTATTGAAACTATAACATTTGCGTTAAATCATTAATAAGCGGAAACATTTAACACGAGCTAAACCATAACAATGATGCTTACAACTATAACAAAACACGAACATGCAACACATGCTACAAAAGGTAATATTAGTATTTTAAACTGTAATAGTATATTTAAAACTATAACAATGTCTCGTGAAACTATGACAAAATATTTTTAAAAATCAAACGATAAATATTTCACTAGAGGCTAAAAACACTAACATTGTTGCATAAAACAACAATAGTAGGTCTAAAAACTGTAACAAACAATACTTAAAACTATAACAGACTGAAATATTAAACACAAGGTAAAACCATAACAACGATACTTAGAACTATAACACTAACTCTTGAAACCATAAGAAAGCACCAGATTACGAAATTCGATTTTCATGTACGGATTTCAGATCTAAAACCAGATCTAGAAACATGAGATCGTTAAATCAATGACAAACAACAAATACATGGTCAAAATTCACTATCAATTGAGATTTCAACGAAAAAGCAAGATGAATTTGTTGATTTGAAGATTTAGCACTTGAATTTGAAAATTCGGTGGAAATCCGGCAAGATCCAACACAATTCCGACGAAACTAGAGAGAAGGGAGAGAGATGAAGGACGGTGGATCAGATGGCGGTTTCCGGCAGAGAGAGTGGACGGCGGTGGATCCGATGGTGGTTTCCGGCGGAGAGAGAGGACGGACGGCAGTTTCCGATGGAGGGAGGAGGAAGGGAGAGAGAGAGAGGGGGGAAGGAGGGGAGAGGAATTTGGATATTTCTCTCTCTATGATTTATTAGAGAGAGAAAGATCATTGGGTTTTGTGAATTTGTGATAGATTGTATTGTAATTTGGGTATTTATATAAAATTTAATAACCGGTTTGTAATGTTTCTGGCTGGTTATTTATTGTAGAAATCGAATTTTCCTATACATTAGTAAAATCTCCCCTTTTACTATACTAACTCTTACCCTTATAAATATTTAAATTAGAAAATGTAAATATTAATCAAAAAATTTAATTTTACCTCATAAAATGTTTTTAAAACTAAAATAATATATTTTTTGAATTATCAATTTTTTATTTTAATTTTTTAAAGTTTAACAGAATAAATATATTTATTTATTTATTTGTTGCATATTATTGGATAAGGCGAAATCCCGCCGACCATAAAAAATTCAAAAAGACATACCATAAGTTATTATTAGATATCAAACAAGTTTCTAAGTTTGAGAATAAGTGAAGTATAAATACACATATACATTATCAAACATGTATTTTAGAACTCGTGTACGCCTTTGATTCATCTTGTATATGTACATGTACGTTTGCTGTTGGTTGGATTCACATGCATTCTTTAATGCTCTCCCTACTATTCTAAATACTTCTTCAAAAATTAGTTATTATATATATATATTTATTACTATGTTCGGAATACTATTCCTTACGATGTCCCTATTACAAAATATATATATATATATTTGGTGTTTGGGCGGTTGGCACACGCCCAACGGCCACCCTCGTCCTTACTGCAATCCAATTAAGAAGCAGGATGGGCAGAGACTTGAGACCGCAGCGAGGGATGGTTGAAAATTCCCTCACCTGAGGTGAGATCCCTTATGACATATTCAACCCACAATTTTTAGTAGTTTTTATCTAAATTTTAACTTCCTCTTCATAGTTTTTATAAATAGGACCCCCTAGTATCAGTCTTTTTCACATTTTCAAACATCTAAACTTCAATGCATTATCTTCTATCAACTTGTTCTCAACCTAGAACTTTTCCATGGTATTGGTTCAAGGTAATTGAATTATTCTTACTTGTAATCGACGATTGATTATTGTTAGGAGCATATTATCATATTTTCTACCGACTGGAATCAAGATTTCTCATTTCTACTTAGGATTGGATTTGGTTGATTCGAATGTCCATCCCTAAGAATTGAAATCCACATAATCATATTACTATAAATTGGATGACTATGTTAAATACTTAAATATACGTAAAATGATATTATTTAATAGAATTAATTTTATTTTACAAGAATTTCACATATATGACTTGCTCTTTGAAAATTATTAAGTCTCCAAGTCATATGATGCATTTTAGTGCATTGCTTGTCCATTAATTGTGCGTTACACCTCCATGCTCCATCGTAAGTTTTTATGTCCTGATTATTTACTGCTAATCTGTTTATACGACTAATACAATAAAGTAACGCCGGGTCCTTTTTTAGCAGTGGCTCTCCAGTTCTCCCAACATTGTTTTTTACACTACAAATCTTGAACTCGAAATCTTGTTTAAGTGAACTCAAGTTCCATACCACTTAAATCAACAATGATGGAAATTTCCATGTTCGGGTACTCAGAAGTAGCTCACTAGCATATGTTATGAAATCATGCAATGATCAAATCTTGGAAAATGTATTCTAATCATACAATGCCCAACTTCCTGGAAATCCGTACAATTCCAACACAAGCACATCAAGTTCACCCTGGGATGTAAATTTATAATAGGTTAACATTTTGGTGAGCCCGATAAAAAAGCGCAGCTTAATTGGTTCTCCAACTAATAAATTGGGGTTTAAATCACCCTTTAACCATTTCAAATGGACATTTCAGTGAGCCAACTGTCCAATTTTGAACGTTTGTCACTCAAACTTAGTTTATGGAGACTTACTTGTAATGACAATGAAAATTAAAACTCAAAACATTCACATGATAAATTTACAAGTTGGTGATGCTCATCGCATAAATCATCAACACCACTGCACAAGTTTGAAAAAGACCTACAGATTCAACTATACAAGAACTCGGAAACTAAGTTTCAATCCCAATTGTATAAAAGAGTGTACCCGGTTCAGTTTTATACGTCATCTCTACCATCCCCCCTATACTAGTAATTATTATTCACTCTTCATCTTCAAGCTAATCCTATTGCGGTTTGCTTGAAATCTGGTAACGACCGCGAGAGTGAAACGACAAGCCTTCATCAACTTATCAAGTAGCAATCGACATCTTCATCCCTAGTCTGAGGTCCAATGGTGATGAGTTGCAATTCATCGGCTTTGCAGTACTCTAATCTGAACGACAAGGGCTCCGCCTCGACAACTGGGAGAGAAGGGAACCGACGTACAAAGGCCTCCAAAGCTTCCTTCATCCATAAGTGTGCGCATTTTTCTTTTGCTTCACCAATACTCATCTGTTGAAATGTACAAATTTGAGTCAGTGTTACAGTGTGTATTACAGAACATGTTCATGACCGATTATCATAGTATATTATATGAAAGTAGAGAAGAGAATTGCATACCCAAACTCGTTTACGGACATTTTTTTCAGGCCAAACATCTAATTCCTCAGTGACAAGCAAAGGGAACATAGATCCCTCATGAAACTTATCCTGGCTTTTGCTCTTGAAGATCCATTCACCTAATTTTTCCTGTAAATATTAATAAAAAAGAAAACTTAATAAACCCAAAAGATCAAATCATACTTGTACATTGTAAAAAGATTGATCATGTCCACTTCATGCATATAAAATCCAATCAGCTCAATTAGATGTTGTTGATGTAAATGTACATAGTTGATGAATATATCATATGTGATATGTATAATTTTTACCAAATAGTATGTATAAGAGAGAAGTTGACACTAAAAACTAACCCCAACCAAGCCAATAACACCGGCCTCCTCAAGAGTTTCGCGTGCAACAGCAAACTCAATATCCTCGTCAAGTTCCCATCCACCCTGATAGAAACGTACGTAAAGAAAGATGAGACGTATACTCGTATTAGATATATGGTTGCTAATTTATATGCCTTTCCTTTTTTTTTTTTTTTTTTTCATGTACTTGTACCTTAGGGAACATCATTCTAGGACTTTTCTGAGAGCTGATCAAAAGGATCTCCAAATCTTCAATAAAGGCTCCATGGATTGGGGATATTGGTGATTTGTTGTTAGCTTTTCTGACTCTGTACGGAATACATCTGCATTACAACCAAATAATCTCATTTAATCATTTTCATCAAATTCACTTAAACCAAACTCAATCCTTTCAAATTATACGAATTTTTTATAAACATGCCAAAATTTTTACCGTCTCATAAATATTAATTTTTCAACAAGATTTCAAATTTTGTAAAGCAATTTTGATTTGGCTGATAAAACAAAGTTTTGAAATGAATCGATTTTTTCTTCCGTATCGCATGTTGTAGTGTCTTTTAATGCTTTAGTATTGTATAGTGAAACGTATATTGCACGTGGTATAACCATGATATAACATTCAAAGCACCAGAAGTACTACCGCATATTGGAAGGAATAGAAACACCAAATAATTGAACGGTATAAGAGAAACATACCCAACAACCTGACGACAACCCTGATTATAGCGTTGTAAAAGTCTACCAGTTCGGGGAGGGGAAGAGACAAGGTTCTTGATCAATTGCATCTTGTTAGATAAAATCTAAACATATTATTCTTGTTTTTTACAAAGATTAATATTCTTTGAGAAAATTAATATTTTCGCACGAAGAAGGAAATGGATGAAGGAAACCCCTTGCCCAAACCTTTGTAGGAGGGATTAATGTATCTATGATACCACCAAAATTATCTCTTCCGTTAATTTCTCGGTGCCACAAAAAAGATTGTCTTCTTCTAGAGATGATTAAATGGATGGTATCTAATTAATTTGTTTGTAAAAGAAAAAGAAAAAGTAATAGGACATATTAATTTCTGCTATTGTCTTGAAATGAAAAAGACAATATTATTTTGTTGACCCTGGTAATATTGCATCTTATCCCTTCAAATTATTTTGACATGGATTGCACACCATTCCTTGATCTATTCTTATCATATATAGTTCGAGCCACGCATTTCATAGAATATTTTGCAATAGTCTATTACTTTCAACACAAAATAGTATTAGACCGCCTATTATAAACGGTTGTAGAAAAATCGTTGTAGAGTAACCGTTCCGGAATGGTCACCCACATCTCATAAAGACGTTGAGTTATGTTTTTTGGGTTGGCCCCCACATTTTTCATTTATTTGGTTATTTTAATATTTAAAAATTATAAACACTACTCCAAGTAACAACAACAACAATTCACTATGAAGTGAAACTGGCATGAAATGAAAACACACAACATAAAACATAAAAGACAAGTCATATTCTGAGCTTGAACTACAATTATTCATGTTGAGTCGCTTCAATTTACTTCGAAGATCAAGTTAGATCAACAAGAACTATCCCATTTCATAGCATACCTTGATCTCATGTCTATTTCACTCTCTTGGAAACCTAAATAGGACATAGTAAGGTGAAATATGGTTCTTCAATTATTAGTTGGTATAGAGGATAAGGTTCGGTGGAATGAGTGTGGATGAGTCATTTTAAAGTCGTTTCACAATATAGCCGTTTTATCGGTTCATATTATGTACTGTATCACTTTTCTATTCGTATCAATAAAATTCATCTTTTTTCTCCCCAAAGTTTCAATATTTGTATTAATATATACTATAAAAAAATCAAAAAAATATTGGTTACGGGGGTCGCGACCGCCACCACAGTGGATGATGATGCGCTCAAAATTGATACTTATTTTACCACAGGTAGTCAGGCGGTAGTCGTAATACGACGAAGCCAAAACACATGGTCGTTCTCTCAAGGAACTGATTAAGCTAGTTCTAGGATATAGAATGAGTGTGTAAGTTGTAATCATATAGTGTGGATAAAGTTTTGATACTTTAAAACCGCTAAAACATAAATCAACTACAAGACAAGGTAATTCCTATATCATACAATTTCTACAAACAAAACAAAGCATACAATCTTTCAAAGGCCTGACATGATATAGCTAATGGAAAATCTATCATGGATGCAAGTACCTTGTTATTACAAAATTCCGAATTAAATACAGATTATAAGTACGTTTGAGTTAATGGCAAAAAGCTTGCCCCACCCGGATATATATATATATATATATATATATATATGTATATATATATGTATATAAAGTTATTAACAACAACGCCTAACTTGTACTATTGATTACTGGAACGATTAAATCTATGCTTGAACCGTGAAAAAGATGAAAGATGATTTGAATTGAAAGAGAAGTTAAAATCTCTTGAGTTTTATAATGCTTGAAAGTATGAAATATGAAGTAGAAGAATGTAAAGATATGTTCTTGACCGATATAAGAGGTCTTATATATAACCATATAAGAGGTCTTATATATAACCAAGAATGAAGAAGTTCTAACTTCAAGAGGAAAACTGCCAGAAAATCGCGCCTTAAACTTCTCTTGGATTGCATATCACCTTAGTGAGGGGCATTGTGCATCAAGGCTCACCGCAGTCTGACTGCTTTCTCAAAGTTTTTGTCGATTAGACCCCGGTGAGGCCATAATGAGGAAGGCCTCACCGCAAATAGGGGCGTGTCTGAGTTTTCCTTCCTTTTTTCCACTTTCCTTCAACTTCCAATAATCTCCTACGAGTACTAGGTCACTCTTCTTGACTAGTAGTGCTTCTAGAAGGCTTGCAATTCCTTCCTTTTGCACTTTGGTCCTCCAAATTCTTGTCTTTGCAATAAGTACCTAAAATACACAAAAAAACTCAAACGTGACATAAGAGAAAAGTATCTCTGCTATTCTAAACGAGAACTACTCAAAGGTAGTTGTTACACCAATTAATTTAATTTTGACTCTCAATTTCACATATAAAAATAAAGTAAAAAATGAAAAGAAAAAAGAAGAAGAATGTAGTTACACTTCATCTCCCACTACTTTAACATATTATGATGATTAAAATTTATATCTTTATTAATATCTTATATAACATATACATTATAATTGCATTTATATTTGTTTTAAGTAATAATTAAATTTATAATTAACTAAGTATATACATCTTTAAATTTAATATATAAGATACTCATTTGTTTAGCACGTAAATTTTCACGTGTCTATTTTTACTAGTTAAATAAAGGTTATAAGACGAATTAAAGTATGGAAAAAAGCATGAAATAAGTCGTTCAACGGAAAACTCATCTGATAATGTGCGGTCGCGACACGTGCTGCCCGGTAACCAAGTGCCTCACAACCGAATTTCGATCACCATAGTTTACAAGTAACAAACATAAGACTACACATGAAACAAGATGGGCGCCCAAACAAGATGGCAATAAAATGTTGTTTCCACTAGCCGGTATTAGACGATGAGTGGAACTGGTCCTATCTCTAGCCATTACACTTTCTAGTAACCATATCCCACGAACATGGATTAAAATCTTCTTTCAGATTTATGTCTCCGATTCTCGATTTCATGAGACTGTCTCGGAAAAGTTTTTAGACATTTAGAAAAGATACAATTTTTCTTGATAAATAAGTGTTAGGAAACATTTGATTAGTTTTGATAAGTTCATCCTAATGATTTATCTTAGTTCAGAAAGGTATCTAATATCTTAGTTCTCTGAAACATTGTAAAAGAGGAAGTATACTGATAGCTTAGTAAATCTTATATATTATATAAGGTCTCTGAATGCAATTGTTATATTTTTAAAGAAGATTAAGAAAGAAGTTTATGCACGAAAGGGCAATCTGGAAAAGCTAGTTTATGGCAGAAACTATGTTTCTAATGAAAGCTACGCTTTACACATTTGTTTGTGAAGCTAATTTGCTCTGGTAGTGGCATTGCATTGCCTTTAAAAACATGCATTATTTTGTTGCCATAATAGGATAAAATATAGTACAGTGCATTTATTGCCTTCGCTGAACTTGCGTGTTTCAACGTAAGTCTCTGAAACAAGGAGACAAAATTTATAATGATACTATCAAACGGTATATTATAGTTTGAATCTTCAAGGCCCAACGGATAGTAATTCAAACGACTTGATTCTCACCTATAAATATCACCACACTTAGAATCCTTAAAATATACACACTTCAATGCTGAAATTATACATAACTTCCAAGTGATTTTTCAATAATATCTTCTACCTACTTACTCTTTAGCTAACATTGCGACTAAGCTCTTGATTCTAATTAAGCACAAAAGTTCTAACTTTCTTGATCCTTAAAAAGCTATTTATGTCTGTACAAGTGTTGAATTGAATGCACTGTTACAACTTGCTTAAGACATTCATCCTGAACTAAGAACTTAATATTGGATCAATAATAAAAGGAACATTTCACTTTAAGTGGAAATACTTGACTTCGAAAGTCAGGGAACAACTCCAAGGAAACATTTTGAGTATATGAAGTACTTGGCTTGGGAAGACGAGGAACAACTAGGGGGGGGGGGGGGGGAGCCACATGGTTGGGAACCTAGTGTATTAGAAATTGAGAGATAGGATCACTATAATGGAACCTCATATCTATATTAGTGGATTCTAGGTCTTGGAGGCCGAAGTGGATTAGTTGAAGCATTACGCCACCTTCAGATATCACTATAAATTTCAACAAGCTAAGACCATCATTGACGTTTATATTGGAAAAGAACGGGATAATATTACGTCATAAAGCTCTACAAGTGGTAGACCTTCTGGCGAAATAGCTTTTGAACCTAAGCCCATATATCTTTAAATATTGGGAGATGCCAAAAGAAATAGGCCAAATGGTCAAGCTAGAAACATCATTATTAATTCAACCCCCGACAACCTATAGTGTAAACTGTTGATGAGTTTGTTTTATACCATCTCATCTAGTCCTTTTTACCATCTTTTTGCTATCTTTGAGTTTAGTTTTAGTTATTTTATTAGAGTCTTTTAACTTATTTCGTTCCTTTATTGATTTTGCAGGTACTAGGTGGAAACGCACAAATTGAAGGCAAAAAGAGTGTATTTTGTGTACACTTAAATGATATGGAGGTCCCAATGCCTTGGATGGTTGCTAGAAGTTGAGCGGAGAAGCTGAAATACCAATAAATGGAGTTGCAATAAGCTAAAATCAAGCAAAAGCAGCAAGCAAGAGCCACAATCGCATTTGTGTAATTAGAAGGAACTCACCGCATCTTGGTACAGACCACCGCATCGTGGTACATTTAGAGTGAAAGAATTGGACATAGCCTACTGCGAGGGACACCACGCCATCGGTGGCTATTTCCACCACATTGCGGTGGATAGCACCGCGGGCACGGTGACTTATTTTCACCCACTTGCACGTGTTTTTCCTCCAGTTTCCATATTATTTGGGCCTAATTCATTTCTTTTACTTTATTTTAGATATAAACACTAGTTTTCTACATTCATTATTCATTAGAACACATACATTGAGAGCAAGGCAAGGATTCAAAGGATAATTTTTGATCTGTGATCATTGCCTCAGTTATTCTTTTTATTCAAAGATTGATTCATTGCGTTGGGATTGGTTCTACAACTCTTTTACTTTTGATTCACTTCTCGTTCTACTATTCTACCTAGGTTTATGACAACGAAGGGTAAACATGTATCAACTCAATTCAATTCCTTGTTCAACGTTTGAGATTATGTTTATTGTGAATCTTAATATGTCTAACATAGTTACAAATCCGTTGGTTACAGATCTGTCGGATCAGTTATAGCTCCACCTGAGTTGTTTAAGAAATACCACCGGATATGTAATAGCTCCACCAGAACTGTAGCAGATCCGTCGGATCTGTAACATCTACATATCCGATGGATTACACCGTAGTAGCTCCGATGGCCTGAGCCGGAGCTGCACCGGTAAAGCTTTAGTTTTCCAGTAATTTTATTTTTCTAATATTTTACTTATTATTTTGTTGAAGATTATTATGTGCAAATTATAATTTGAGCTTGGAGTAAATATATAATTTGGTATAAGTTAGGGCCAAATTTGCAATATAGTAAAGATTTGGAAAGGGTTGTGTTTGGCTGAATTTTAACTTCTTTGACTTTTGGACTTACATGTAATAGAAATGTTCAAATTGTTAGATATTCGTTATTGCTGGAGAAAGTGGTATCTGGATGAGCAACGGTGATCTAACGAGGAGGGAGGGGGGAGGGGGTAGCTATGAAATTATCCCCTATGTTTATTGTGAATCTTAACATGTCTAGCATAGTTATGAGTAGCTAAACACCCCAATACGGGTTGGTGATGAATTCAAGTATGATAAGTTAAAATTTTGTGATTCGAAGTGCATCAGGATTCATTCTTTTATGATAACCCCATTCAATATGTTGTATACTTTAGTATTTTGTTTTTGTTCGGTTTTAAGGATACAATTGTTTTTTTAAAACATATACCTGTTACTAATTAATGGATCGCGTACGGTAGGACCCTATACAAAATAAAATTATCAATATGTTGGGTCGAAACGGGTTAAGGTTGTATCATACACCTTTCAAAGTATATGTGTCATCATGATTAATATTCTTACGTTTTCAATAGATAGCATAAATAAACACTCAATGATAAAATATTATATGAAGGACTACTGACGGACTGCACCAAGATCAACCTTTTCCACAAAAATTTAACTACCTAATTTTATCAATTAATTTATTTTATCTCCCTTTTTATTTATTACTAAAAGTAAACTATACCGTTGTAAAGCCACGTATTAATACTAGCTTCATATTCCACACTTTCCAGATTGAGGGTTAGAGTCCCCACATCATTTGGATCTTACATCTCATCGTGTTTCTCGTGTCGAACGGCAGGTCGTTGATTATTAACCCAATTCTAAAGCCTAATTAATTTAATTATAAATTTATGAACTTTTATAGTTATGATTAAGAATTACTTTATTGTTAAACATATCATTAAAAAGGAACTAGTAAAGTGAATAACTTAAACAACTGAGGTATTCTTTTATGTTTAATCATCTAATAGGATAATTGAACTTGAACACTCATATATTGAACATTCATATAGAATGATAGACATTTTATTCATACTTTATTTCAAGCAATACATAATTGCATGTCAATGTAGTAATTTATTTTTAACATTATGTCATGTAATAACCAAGAGTCGATGACCATGACCATGAACACGCCTTCAATAGTTAGGAGGTGACTTTGTTTTCAACAGGGGAGGAGAACCTTCATATGACCAATCCTCATACTGATGCTCGTCATCACCGTCATAGCCCGGTGGAGACCTAGGTCTTCTTGACCGCCTGGGACGAGGCATAGGAGGGGTGTGGGGGTGATTTGGACCTAAGTTTCTTCTTGACGTTTCAGAATATATTGGAAGCCTAGAATGGAGTGATTGGGGGATCAACTCGCCATCATCGTTGTGTGTCTCCCATAGTGGGAAGACTCGACTGTTTTTATTTGAAAGTGTTCATCTTCTTCAGTAGTGGTTAAAGGCAGAGTTGTCAATGTTATTACTCCGATGACCAACACTATCGCAATCGGTATCCTCATTTATTTTGAGACGTTAATTAGAATTATTTGGTGATGAATTGAAGAAAGACATCCACCCCATTTATACTACATTGTTAGCTTACTTAGCATGCATCTTTTATGAATTATGTTTACCAAGTTAAGAACAAGTCAAGTGGTAACCATATTCATACCACTACTATGATGAACATATAGAAAATTTCACTAAACATTCATAAATTATATTATATTGAGAATAGTCAAATTTAGGAATATGAAATTTGTGACAATATAAGAGTGATTTGTACTTCCTCCTTTCCCATGATAAGCTTTTTGTTGTTGGTAAATGAAATAAGAAAGTAAACCACCTTGAATAGGAAAATAGCAAAGAATTAATAAAAAAGTGATAGTGAATTGTTAAAGTGGAAAGTTTAGTATTATTTATATGAAAAATGACTAAAGTAATGATAGTGGTTTGGTAAAGTTGTAAATATAAGTGTTTTCGATATATAACCTCGTACAGTCCGTATGGCATCTATGGATAATAACATGTTTAAGTTTAGTTATCCAACTCATACATATCCCATTTCGGAGTGTCGGACTCGTAAACAGAAGTGCAGTGTCACATCATGTACTGGTTGACTTTCGGAGTTACCTTGGTAAAGTAGTCCTCCCATGGTCTGACCAGTACCTTGTTAAGCTTCATAAAGCCATGTGCTCTAGAACACGCTCTGAGACGCCCTTAGCGAATTGTGTAGTCAAATTATGTCTAGTTGCCTCTTAGATATTCTAAATACATTTGGGTACTAGTTAATTTTTTTTTATAAACGGCTAAGATTACAACTAATTTACCTTCTAAACCACCTTATGTCTCCACCAGGTATCGAACTCTGCACCTCCTATTTACCACTCCAACATCATTCCACTGCACTACCTTATGCCTCTTTTAAAAAAATAATAATAAAAAATAAAAGAATAAAAATAAGCTAAATAAAATAAATAAATATAATAAAAAAATAATAAAATAAATAAAATAATAAAACAAATATATAAAATAATTTAAAAAATAAAAAATAAAAAATAAAAAATAAAAAATAATATAAAAAATAAAATAAAATAAATAAAATAAAAATATAAAAATAAAATAATGAAAATAAAAAATAAGTTAGTTCAACAATAACATATATGTCCATTTTTTCATTTATTGTTGACAAGATGATTTATGCAAAACATGGTCTTATTCTGTCAATTTGCAAATTATCCCATCTTTCTTCCTAATTCACCTTAAATCCTTAATCTTCCACCAATTTCTATTGTATACATAATTAATTGATTAATCTAACGCCCTGAAATTTCAAGTCAAGTCCAAAAAACTTAAAGTGATTGAGAACGGTACTCATTTTAACAAGGTGCACCTTTCTTAATTTTCGATAATCCACCTAGTAGAACTCTAGAGTTAAGAGTGCTTAGCTCTGGAGCAATCCTAGGATGGGTGATCAATTGAGGTCTCCCGATTTGCGCACGAGTGAAGACAATGTGCGTGGGAAAGGACTTGTGTTGGTACTAGGTGTGAGCAGAAAAGAGAGTGGATCGAAAAATCAGTCCCCAGGCCGGCCCTATACCTATTCAGTCCGGTCCTCTGGCCTCACTATTTTAAAATCTCGATCCTTGGTCCGGTCCAGGCCAAAGACCAAAAACTGCGTGTCGGACATAGTGGACCAAAATAGTATATAACAATTACTTTTTTATATTTTATTATTACTCTACATCTCTCCCAATTCATTTCTAAACCCTAGCTTTCCTTCATTCTCTCTTCTCTAACTTACTCCTCTCCTACACCCACCTTCTCCTCCTCCGCCCTCCTGCTCCTCCATCCCTTCACCTACAGGACCACATATCTGCCCACTTCCTCCTCCATCCCTTCACCTTTACGGCCACACATCCGCCCACGTGCTCCTCCGTCCCTTCACCTCCACGGCCACACATCTGCCCACTTGCTCCTCCGTCCCTTCACCTTCACGGCCACACATCAGCCCACCTGCTCCTTCGTCCCTTCACCTTCACGGCCACAAACCCGCCCACCTGCTCCTTCGTCCTTTCACCTTCACGGTCACACCTCCACCCACCTGATCCTCCGCCCCTTCACCTGCACGGCTACACCTCCGCCGCTTCTCCTCCTCCGCACCTTCAGCTCCACAGCTACACCTCTGCCCACCAGCTCCTGTGCCCCTTCTCCTCCACCTCCATTTCGAATCCACCAACGCATCACCTCTTCAAACTCGGCTCCACTACAAAAACTCCGCCTCCACCTCCGCATCGCCCACCACAGGTGCTCCTCCTCCATCTCTACTCATTCACCTCCTCTCATCCAGATCTGCTCGGCTGCACCACTCGTTTTCTCACTATTGTTTTTTCCTTTTTTTGTATTTTTTAAAATTTTTTTGGTCCATATTGGTCCAGGACCAGACTGTACCGATAATTTCGGTTCGGTCCGGTCTTGGACCGAACCATTTTAGGTCCAGGCCTCGGGAGGGGAAAATTCATAAATTTTGGTTCGGACTTGGTTCGGTCTGAGCCTGGACCGATGCTCATTGAACCGAGCCCGGACCGATGCTCACCCCTAGTTGGTACAGTGGGGCCAGCCTATCACCTGAAGAGCTGCCCATGAGTAGTCGTGCCTGCCCAAAATGTCGGGGCTCGACCCGCAAAGGCCGGGTCGTTACAAATAGTATCAGAGCTGTGCCAACACAAAAACTACGAGGGTGGATGGTTGGTCGGACCAAGGTGCAGCGGGGATGTCGCACAATTCAAGTGTGGGTGAATGTCACGCCTCGAAATTTCAAGTCAAATTCAAAAAGCTTAAAGTGATTGAGAACGCTACTCATATCAACAAAGTGCACCTTTCGTTTCGAGAATCCACCTAGAAGACCTCCAGAGTTAACTCTGGAGCTATCTTAGGATGGGTGACCAACTGGGAAGCCTCCCGGTTTGCGCACGAGTGAGGACAAAGTGCGTGTAAAAGGACTTGTATTGGTAGAGTGGGTCCATCATATCACCCGGAGAGCTGCCCATGAGTAGGGGTGAGCAAAAACGAAACCGGACCGAAAAATCGGTCCTCGGGCCTCAATATTTTAAAATCTCAGTCCTCGATCTGGTCCGAACCAAAGACTACAAAACTGCATGTTGGACTGAGTGGACCAAAATATTAAAATACTATTACTTTTTATTATTACTTACTCCTCTCCTCCACCCACCTTCTCCTCCTCCACCCACCTGCTCCTCTGCCCCTTCACCTTCACACCCACACATCCGCCCACTTGCTCCTCCGTCCCTTCACCTTAACGACCACACATCCGCCCACTTGCTCCTCCGTCCCTTCACATTCACGGCCACACCTCCGCCCCTTCACCTCCTCGGCTACACCTCCTTCGCACAATCAGCTCCACGGCTACACCTTCCTCCTCCTCCACCCCTTCTCCTCCACCTCCATTTCGAATCAACCACCGCATCTCCTCTTCAAACTCGGCTCCACTACTACAACTCCTCCTCCACCTCTGCATCGCCCACCACCAGAGCTCCTCCTCCATCTTGACTCATCCACCTCCTCTCATCCAGATATGCTCGACTGCTCCACTAGTTTCCTCAATATTTTTTTTCCTTATTTGTATTTTTTTAAAAATATTTCGGTCCTTATCGGTCCAGGCCCGGACCGTATAGATAATTTCGGTTCGGTCCGGTCTTGGACCGAACCATTTTAGGTCTGGGACTCGGGAGGGGAAAATCCATAAATTTCGGTCGGAGCCATATCGATTCGGGCTCAGTTCGGTCCGGGCCTGGACCGATGCTCACCCCTACCCATGAGTAGTTTTGCCAACCCAAGAGGTCGGGGTTCGGCCCGCAAGGGGCCGAGTCGTTACATTTAATAATAACAACTTTAATTTTCTAAAAAATTTTATGGACTCAATTGAAAAATCATAAAAAGAATTCGGCCAAACTTACAACAATTGAAAAGTTTTTTATTTATTAAAAAAAAAATTAGTCGCTCTGAGATGCAAAGCTTTGGTCAGAGCTATCCATAACTCTGGTACTAGAGTTGTTTTAAGGATCTGGTTGTGGGAGGTGCTAAGTTTCGATCTGAGTTGTCCACTGAAACTGTTACAGATTCGCCGGATCTGTTATAGCTCCACTGAAGCTTTTTAACATATCCCATCTGATTTGTAACAGCTACATCGAAGCTGTAGCAGATCCGACGAATCTATACCAACTACATATCCAATGGATTACATCGGAGTAGCTTCGATGGTCGGAGCTAGAGCTGCACCGGTAAAGCTCTAATTTTTCAGTCATTTTATGTTTCCAATATTTTATTTATTATTTTTTTGAATATTATTATGTGCAAAATATAAGTAATTTTGGAAAATATAAATTGTGCTTGGAGTAAATATATAATTTGGTATAAGTTAGGGACAAATTTGCAATTTTATAGTAAAGGCTTGGGAATGGTTCTGTTTGCCTAAATATAGACTTTGACTTTTAGACTTACATGTTATAGAAATGTTTCAAATTGTTAGATATCGTTATTGTTGAAGTAAGTGGTGTCTGGATGAGCGAGGGTGTGCTCTAACAGGGGGTCCCTATGAAATTAACCCTTATGTTTATTGTGAATCTTAAAATGTCTAGCATAGTTATGAGTAGCTAAACCCCCCCCCCCCCTACGGGGTGGTGATGGATTCAAGTATGATTAGCTAGGGTTTTGTGATTCGAAGTGCATGAGGATTGATTATTTTTGCTTTTTAGGTTAACGTTTAATCTGGCTATCTTTCTTTGATACTTTTGTATACAAAATCACTAATCGGATGGCTTTTGATCTCGATAAACAAAATGCTTTTCATCTAGCTTAGCTCAATCTATTACTATACCTCCTTGGGGTTGTAGACGCTCAAAAATTTACAATCGAATTTGGTTGAACGAATTGAGGGGCACCAGCGACCTGCAAGGCAACAAGCACAAACCTAGAGGCATGAGGTGCCAAGGTGACACCAGTGTGGTGACGACCGTAGGGACTCCAACGCTCAAGTGAGTAAAGTGATGGAGGATAAACAAGGTGATAAAGAGAGAGAGGGAGAGAAGTTGGAGGTCGACTTATCCTGTTGACAGTTCGACAATGAGTGAACGAGCACCGTGAGATAGCTAGTCGCCTGATGATGGTTAGAGACGGTGGAAGGCGATTGATGGTGAAGGTGGTTTGTTGGTGATGGTGAGCAATGGTGGATGATTGTTGGTGATGGTGGATGATTGTAGGTGTCTTAGAGGTTTGATGAGATAGCTTGCAAGAGATGGAGACGTAAGAGTGATAGCTAGGGTTTCGTTCAGCGAGTCTTGGATGATCGGTCTCTTGCTCACCTGCTACCTGTATAGTTCCACTGACTGTTGGAGTCTCTCCCCCAATATCGGTAAGGCAGTTAAAGTCTCCTAGTGGGTTGGACCACGTCTCGGTGAGTTGGAGGAGTAGTGGGTGGTTAAGTTTGTTAGCTGAAGTAGCTTCTTAATGAGGTGGGTCCATTGACTAGTTTTGTTAACTGACCAAGCGAGGTGGGATGGTCAGTCTACCCACCGTTTGGGTGGCTCCAAGCGTTAGCTCCCATGGGTTGGTCAGGTGCTAGAGCCTCTATGAAGACTACCAATGGGAGATCATTGGCCTGAACTTGACTAATCAAATGGGTTAGACCTTGGTTGATCAAGGAGACAAGAATATTGATTGGTCAATGTGAGATGGACCTTGGATAAACTAGACTAAGCATGTAGGTTAGTGCACGAGTCAGGGAGTTTGATGCTTTGTCTTCTCGAGAAGCAAGAGCTAACTAGAGATGGATCCTAGAGCTAGAGCAAGCCCTTATGGGTTGGTCAGGTCCTAGACCTGGGACGAACCTTAGGTAAGTTAACTTCGATGGGTCGACGGCGAGGTGATTAGTGTCCATCACTCTGGTCTCATGGTCAAGTTGACTCTTGGTCCAGGTGTCTGTGAACTAGACTTCCACTAGCCAAGTCGATGAGTAACTAGAACATATTCGAGTAATCTCGTGGATCGGGCCTGCCCGCCTCTAAATGGGCCATAAACAAGGCCTTATTCGGTAGTATTTGGACTAAATTCTGTACTAGACCAAGATAATTTTTTTTGCCAATACAGTTTGTCCCCCACTCTTCGGGTGGAGTATCTCGAGTCGGAGAGTAGAAGGTCTAAGTTAGTTAAAGCTGATGCACATGAATGTCTCGTTTGTCGAGACAAAAATGCATTCCTGCTTCTCGATTTTAATTTCTTCTTCGATTCCGTGAATATCAATCTTGCGTCTTGCTCTTGACTTCCTCTTTGACATTGTGAATGTGTAGGGACTTATATTTTTATCGCCCTTCCCTTTTCATGAATGGACTCGAGGTTGTCAAAGAAGATGGAACAATTTTGATAGTGTGGGCATCCCCTTCGTAGGTTGCAAGAAGAAGAAAAATGGAATTTCAAGAAGAAGTTGCGGCTCCAAAGGTTTTGGGATCTGGTCTAGAGGATGTGACTCATGTGTACACCACTTTCTTGGACAGTGAGAGTATTAGGACTCTATTCCTTGTTGGGAACGACCACGCTACTTCATTTACTGAAAATTCGTTGTCCCAGTTCAGAATCTCCTATGATTTGCCTAGAGATGGGGTGGTGCTTCCTTTTCCTTCTCAGAGGCCGCACCATGATGTAACATGAATGATTACAATGTATGAAGTCACTTTTGAGCAGGGGTTGAAGCTTCCACTCTCTCCTTTCCTCACTAAAGTGTTCGAGTCTTACAACGTTGCCCTAGGCCAGCTAGTGCCTAACTCATGGTGAGTACTCATTGTGTTGGATTCATCACTTAGGAGTGAGAAAAATATTGATATTTATGTCGGGGTTCTCCATCATGTCTATCAAAGGTCAACCCTACGTTGAGAAAGGCCGAGTTATGTTCTCCAAAATTGAACACCAAGAACTGTTAGTGTGTCTAAGTGGAAGGAGCGATGATTCACATTGGAAGAGAAGGTACTTCTGGGTGAAGAGGAGTCTTCTGTTTGGTCCGACTTATGCGGGGAGTGCTTGCTCGAGTTGAGGGAACTATGGTACAGTTTGTTTCTAAACTTCCACCTTCTCTTTGTTTGGTATGTATTTGAATTCTATGTCTTTTTGTCCATAGATCCTAGGGACACCAGTGTGAAGAGTAGTGACGAGGAGAAGGCTATTGCTGACCAGATTCACAAAATCCCAATGGCAGAGAGGTCTTGGAAGCGTTCATCTAAGGATACCATGGTCGAGGTTCCTGGAGAGAGCCTTGATGTATTAGCACCCATAAGGCATGGAGGTAACTTGGTAGTTTGGAGTTTAGCTTGATTTGGAAATTCCGTTTGTTCTAGTTGGAGTTGATTTGGATTTTGAGGCCCCTTTTCTCTTTTGCGGTCGATGTTGGTAGTTCGCATGTTGGGAGGTCCGGGATGAAATCACAATTTTTTTTCCATAATAGGTTGGACGATATCCTCCAACGTGTTGAATAGAGGATAAGAGTTGACATGGAGGTGGTCTCGAGGGAAGTCATGAGGGGTGACGATCTTGGAGCTTCTAGTCGCACTGCACCGATACTTCTGAATACTATGGTTGAGCATGTGACTTCCCAACTAATTACATCGGGGTGCCGAGCTAAGTCTGTCATCACTTTAGGCGAGGGTGCGAGTCTATCTCTGGAGCGTTCGACATTTCACGTTGACAAGCTTTCTATCCATGATGCTAGCGAGGTGCAAAGAAGGAGAAAGGAAGGAATTGTTGAAGAGGACTTATCTCAGACTATTAAGGTCTTGCCTTTCTCCCTTTTTGACCTTTCAACATTGCATGGACTTTTAATTGATATTTCACTGACGATTTTATTTTTAACCTCTAAGCTCTTCAATCAGTGATGTGCTTTAGTCAACGTGTGAAGGTCGCCAAGGCAGAATCAGATGATACAATCAAAGAATGATGGTTTGCTCATGGACCTCAGAAGGCTAATGCGAGGATCGAAAGCGCTACTCAAAAGGAAGAGAGTTTCAAGAAGGTTGAAGCCGCATTGGGACTTGAGAAGAATAGGTCTCTAGAGCTTGTGGCTGCTCTTGAACTTGAGAGGACAAGGGTCATGGAGCTTGAGGGTTCTCTCGGGCTTGAGATGGAGAAGTCATCGAGGCTTTTTTAAGATGGGCAGATGATAGCTGATAAGGCGATCATGAGGACAACTCTCGAATTGCTTCTGAAGATGAAACATGGGGAGGTTGGAGACAGTGACAAGCAAATTCGGGATTTGGCATCTTACTATTGGAAGTCTCGGAAGGATCATAAGATAGTGATTGGAGGTCAACCTGTGGACGTTGCTAAGCTCAATGGTTTAGACTAGGTGTAGTCTCTGTTGTGGTTGCATGGATCTTAGTAGATAGATTGTGTTATTTTGAGTGGATGTCGTTGTGTCGAGACTATTTTGCATGAGGGCTATGTCTTGATTCATTTTGTTTGTATGGCATTTCATTTTTCTTTATGACATCACTTGGTCCACTGTTTATTTCGTATTAGAGCATTTGGAAAGATTTTGTGTCCATGTTACATCATCCTTTAAAATATTGTTGTTTCGGGAGCTGTCAGTCTCTAAATTCTTCTCTGTGATTGATAAGTTCGTTTAACCTCCAAGAGCTTGATAAAAGCTTAATGGTAGTCCTCAATGAGGCAAAGAGTAGTCCCCTAGAGTGTGATGTGAGCTAGGGGGTAGTCCTCCATGGGCCAAGGGTAGTCCCCAAGGAGCTAAAACGGAGTCATCCAAGAGCTTACAAGCACTATACGAGGAGCTAACAAGGAGTCATCAAGGAGCTCACGAGCACTCCACATGGAGCTAACAAGGATTCCACAGCTAACAAGCACTCCAAAGGAGCTAACAAGCACTCCACAAGGAGCTAACAAGGAGTCATTAAGGAGCTAACAAGTAGTCCTCGAAGGTTGGATGCAAGTTGAGGAGTACTCTCCAAGTGTTTGATGGGAGCTAGAGAGTAGCGCTCAGAAGCTAAACATTATTCTCCCGAGAACTTTATCTAGTGGAGGAGTATTTCTACAAGTGTTAGATGGGATCTCATGAGTAGCACTTAGGAGCTAAACATTAGTCTCCCGAGAGCTTGATGCTAGTCGAGGAGTACTTCTCCAAGTGTTTGATGGGAGATCGAGAGTAGAGCTCAGAAGCTAAACATTAGTCTCTCTCTCGAGCTTGATGCTAGTCGAGGAGTAATTCTCCAAGTGTTTGATGGGAGCTCGAGAGTAGTGCTCAGGAACTAAACATTAGTCTCCCAAGAGCTTGATGTTAGTCGAGGTGTACTTCTCCATGTGATAGATGGGAGCTTAAGAGTAGCACTCAGGAGCTAAACATTAGTCTCCCGAGAGCTTAATGGGAACTTGAGAGTAGTAGTTTTCCAAGAGCTACATTAGTAGTTTCTTGGGACATGATGAGTGCTCCAGAGTAGTCTCTTAAGAGCTTGGCGGGAGCTTGAGAAGCACTTGATTAGAGCTTCAGAAGTTCTTGCGAGATCTTTGCTCTCATTTGTAATCGCCTAGTTTATTTTGGTGTTGCTCTCGTGGGGGCTAGGATTGCGAGTTTGTTTGGAATGTGACTTTGTGGGTCAATGGTATGTGTTGTGATATTGTTGCGTGACGAGTGTAACAAACTCGAATAAATCATATTTGTGTGGTGACAGACACACCCAAACAATCAATTGGAAATAGTTTTCTTGAAAGGTAAGACATACAAGACACACATGTTTCACATATGAAAGGCATAAATGATGACAAACAAATTGTCACATGAATCCATAATGAGTAAAGTCTATTAGCAAGCATGTGTATTAGTCGTTATGGGGTCAGGGCATATTCAAAGAAAGGATGATTAAACATGCTCATGCATGATGTTTCTTATTAGTCTGACTTTAGACATGTAACTGACTAACCTCTGAGGGATCGCTATTGCTTGGTGATATCATGCATAGTGGTCTGTCCGTCCATCCATTTGCCTTCGATATCTGATTGGTTGTCCACTCTTTCAAAGGCGCTTGTTGGTCTTATCTACTTGCCTTATGATAGATCACCATATGATGAATCTGCAATCATAAGCATGGACCCTCTTGAAGGGGGAGGCGTGTTGACCGACTTTCCTAGTAGGGTTAGGTGACCGACTTGCCTCTGGTCATGTCGGTTGTTGAGAGAAGTCAATCTCTAAAGGCATTTTTGCTCATACCTTGGTTTGTCCCCTAGTCTAAGTGCTGGTTTGAAGAATTAGTGTTTGGACTCTTAGCACTAAATCTCACTTCGTATAGTGGACTTTCTTCCACTCCAATAGTGAGGTAGAAGGACTAAGACTTGGAGCTTGGATTGTATCTGGTTGCATCTCTTTGTATTGTGTGATCATCAATTTTGGAAGGCTTGGTGTTGTCGAACCCATGGAGTTTATTCTAGTGTCTCATCAATTAAGCAAGACCAAGCCAACCAGATTAGATGTGAATCCATGTTTAATTGTTACTCAGCTTATTGGATGGTTGGGGCTATTGAGCTATGTGTTTTGATGATCACTTGATGTAAGGTATGCCACATGGACACATTAAGTATGAGATGTTAGCCAACAATATGAGTGGAATTCACCCCATTGGAAAGACTTGGGGGTGGGCGGATGATCGACCTGCCTAGCTAGGTTAGTTGACAAGCTAGCCCCTGGTCAGGTCGGCTGTTTGTTTGAAGAGTTTAATCTCATATGTTGCCAGAGTGATGGTACCTGGATGATGATCGGTTGGAGGAGCAACATGGAATGGTGATGGGTCGTTTGTTTGACCCTCATGCTCCTGCAAAATGTCGTGGATGGGGGGAGGGGGGGGGGGGGGCGTTTAACCTGAACTGCCAGCCAGGTTAGATAACCGACTTGCCCTTAGTCAATTCGGGTGTTTTTTGAAGAAAAAATTGGAATCAAAGTAACAAAGTTATTAAAAGAAGTACATCTTTAAGTGGATGTCATTCCAGCTGTTATTGATAGGGCGACCATCTCTTACTTGTAGCTTGTATGCACCATTTTCACTACCTTTGTTATTTTGTAAGGTCCTTCCCAATTAGGTCCGAGCTTCCCATCTCCAGCTACCTTGGTGTATTGGAACTCACCGAAGCACCCAATCTCCTTCTTTGAAGGATCGGAGCCGTATGTTTTTGTTGAAGTGCTCTGCGACCTTGTATTGGTATGCGGCGTTCCTGATCAAAGCTCTTTCACGAAGCTCATCAATTGTGTCGAGCTCGTGCTCTAACTCAACATCATTATGTTGTTCATCAACCATCTCATATCTTTTCTTGATCTTTTGATAGAAAGAAGAAGTGGCACATCATCATCATCAGACTCCATATTGAGGTATGGTACTGATTCATCGATAAAATTGTGCTCACTTGCAGAAACCTCTGGCATGTTACCTAAGCTCAAGGATCTCCTATCTGAGCTGGAGTCCTTATGAGATGGAAGGGGTCTCTAGGCTTCAACTTCCTGAGTTGCCCTTTCGGGTTAAGGAGTTTCTTCAATTACTAGATGAATCCTCTTCCTAGACCTAGGTTTGTTCATCCTTGGCTTCTTAACAATTGGGACGTCAACCTGTACCTCTTCTTTCGGTACAACTTCGCTCTGAGCAACCAAGTCATCCTTGGCTTCCTGCTTCAAGGCATCCTCATATGCATGTCTATACATGGAGCTGGTCACTAGGATTTCTCTGTGCTCTCTGAGAGCAACTCCACATTTCTTCAAAATGTAGAAAATCTTCAGGCCATAGTGCATGTTGGCTTTGGTGTTTGCACGGCCTTTAACAACTTTGGGCTCAAACTCATTGACCCCGTTCACGAATTTCATGAACAAATACTTCCGCCAATTAAAGAGGTTGTCTATGTTCTTCAGCACCTTCTGGAGAATGGCCATTAACATCCATCTCTCCATGCTGACTTGGTCAATGCCTCCTTTGTTCCCATCCAAGCATCTATGCAGGATGGTGGCAAGCACATTCTAGTGCTCAAATAGATGTCGGATCTTGATGTCTCCCATAATGAAAGATGAGGGGTAGTCCTCTATCTTGTCATTAGCAGCCTCTTCATATAGTATCTTGACTAAAGAGATCAAGTCCTTGTCTCTTATGTTTATTTCCCATCTTGTCCCACGGTTTCTTAGACGGAAGATTCTGTAGAATGCATCACAATCAAGATGTATTTCTACACCTTGAACCTTCGATTTGATGAACGTTTC
>JAYMSP010000632.1:0-45232 GCA_036897095.1 Plantago elongata | reverse complement strand
TTCACACACGTCACATGCATCAGAAATCATCTTTTCGGGATACGCACATAACTTGATCCTCAGTGAATAAAATAATACTATATCAAGTCCCGTCGCTTGATATAATATTAACGGTTATCAAATCACAGTTATAAAACAGTTATTTTCACAAAAACCAATAAAGGCTAGGTATTATGAAGATTCGACTCATACCTGGTTTAGATGCTCGCTTATTCTCAACATCGCCTAATTCGTCGGCTAGTTAATTACCTATATTAGTAGAAACGTTGTTAACATCTTTAACCGACCGCCAGACAACTTTTCTATACTGGAATCCTAGACCTCACGCAAAACAGAACTTTTTTTTTTATTAATTAACATGAAATATAGCATTACAATTACAATTGTTGAACAAGACGAATTTATCAATCGATTCTAGATGCAAATCACCACCAATATATATTCAGAGAATATAATCACACATTTCGGGGAATCGAACCCGTGACCTCATGGTTACGGGGTGTCTCAACTTGCCACTCGACTACAAACGCTTTGACCGCAGAATAGAACATTACTCACAAGCTACTGACCACTCAGGCAGAGCTGGTTATTCGCTCAAGATGTCATTAGTCACGACTACTAGTGAGGAATCAATCTAAAACTAAGACAACTACCCTTTAATCCCACGACTCTTACAAAATTAAGACCACATAACATATACGTCCAAAGAGAGTCATAAACACATTAATAGCAATAGGCTTTCTTATATGGTGAGATCAGAAAACACTAGCACAAGTAAATTCACGCAATACAGTAATAACACATGATCATCATGTTACATATTATCAGTTTTCTATTAACAGTTTTAGTGATAATAGAATAACATGTATTACTAACATTTGTTTGATGAAGCTGAGTTACTATACTAGTAAACCATACTCACACACAAGGAAATAAGGCCCCCATCGTCTAGTGGTTTAGGACATCTCTCTTTCAAGGAGGCAGCGGGGATGCGAATTCCCCTAGGGATAGGGTACTACGAAAGGAAGTTGATCATGGATTACCAATAAGTCAAAATTGGATTCTTCCAGGGTCGATGCCTGAGCGGTTAATGGGGACGGACTGTAAATTCGTTGGTTAAAACTTTTCAATTTTAACTTATAATAACAACGAAGTGCAGCTCAGTTGGTAAGACGTTTCACCTCCAACCAATAAGTCAGGGATTCGAGTATATATATACTATTCAAGTATTCTTTATATTTCATTTTAAAACTTTTCAATTTTAACTTATAATGACAACGAAGCGCAGAGCTCAATTGGTAAGGCGATTCACATCCAATCAATAGATAAGAATTCAAGTCACTCTTTAGCCGTTTCAAAAAAATAAAATAATTTATAATTCATAAAATGAAAAGTCTATATTCTACTTTATTCAGAATATTTAGCAAATCGGCTATATATGCTGTCAATCAACTACTAGCTAGTTGGTTTAGCAACCAAGTTAGCTACCTTCTACATTGATTCTGCTAAACAAAACGTGGAACATTACATAATAAAGATTATCGTTCCGTCACCATTTGAACAAGGTATCGTCTCCATGGCACCAAATAAACTCGTTTAAAATGCAAAGCATCTGAGCTCTTAGATGTTAAGTACTCTTCCATACATTTAGTACTCGATCGTAGCTAGTTTCTTCCTATTGAATAGACAACTGAGTGTGGAAATTAGCATGGTTAGGAATGGTGCTTTTTGTAAATTCAAATCTATGAGACAATTATCATATTAGAGTTCACATCTCTGATCTCTCTAAAATGCATGCAATTATTTGATGTGATGGAATTTTTTTGAGGAACATAGATTACACATAAAATGTCTGTACGAATCCCAAGTTTTTTAATCCTCAGTTTAGCTGACAATCTTCCCCATGCAAGTATAACCAAAGCCTATATATATGTCAAGCGAGGGGGCAAAAAGATTATTATTCTTCGATTTAAAGTTTACATTCTATTAGTATGAAATATTAGTATATTTATTTTTTGTTTGTAGTCACTAAATCAAATACCTTATTAAATAAATTTTATATTCTTGATGTACTATTATCATATAACAAAAAAGTTAGAACTTTTTTTACAGTTTAATAAAATGCTAAACGTTTACATGTTATATATATATGTGTGTGTGTGTGTGAATGCGCGCGCGCGCTCATATTAGTAGTGATCACATCCTAATTTTAACTATATCATATTAGTAGTGATCACATCCATATCATATTTGTTTACGTTTCTTGCATTTTTTTTAACTAAACTTCTTGTTCCGAGATATGGAACAAGACAATAGTACAATTTAAAAAAAGAAAATACTTAATTAATTTATACCTTCGTCCTACATAATTTCACCTATAATAAATAATTAAAATGTTAGTTTCACATTTAAATTGTATATTTTTCACATTTAAGTACAAACTTAAAATAATTTTATCATTTATTTTAATTTTATACATAAAATTGTGCGTTAGTCGTAATGCATAAAGTTAGTGGGGACGAATAGATAATTTATTATATGAAAAAATATACTAAGATAGTTTTTAATATATAAAATTGAAAATTTTAAGAATTTAATATTAATTAAAAATAAATTGTTGAGGGGGGCAAAAATAAATTTATGTATGAGCAAATGATAAATAAATTATATGAAAAAGGAAAATGTTGAGTGTGGGCAATTGCCCACACTGGCACCATTGTCCCTTCACCGCTATATATATGTTTGTGTGTTGTTCTTGTTGTTATACCATACCTGTGCAAATGTAAAAACTTGAAGCTAATGACCAGTAGACAAATAAACTTTTATTTTAAATATAGAGTTTAATGTGCAGTGTAAAATGTTGTAAATACACACACGAAGTCCAAATGGATTGAAAATATTGTCGAAAATATAAATAAGATATTTATAATGGTACGTCTATAAAAGGAATATGAGATATTTATTTCAAGACGGAGCAAGTAACAAAAAGAGAACACTTCTAACATGGTTGCCTCTGAACCTAGTATGCCCTTTGCATATGTTGGGGTCACTTTTATATACCACTTCCGTACCAACTTCATCTCCTCATATTTCATTTATATTTTTATCCCTTAAATAAAAAAATTATCTTCTACTTTATTCATTTTCTCCATACTTAATCACCTTTTCTCCTACTTTATTCATTTTTTCTTAATACTTATACTCGATTCTGCGAGAAGATGAATTCGGAACGGATGGAGTACTTATATCTATATAAAATGTCATTACTTAATTTGGTTAACTAATTTAATTGAACGCTTAAATCATACCATTGATTGACAAATGCTATCGTAAACTAAAATAAGTCAAAAGTCTTGCTATATTTTTATTTATAAGTTTTGTTTAAAGATGTTATATTAGTTATCTATTAATTTACATAAGCAATCATTTTTTAGTAATTTTTACATTTTAGTAGATTCTATAAAATTGAATTAGGTTCCCTGGAATGATCATAAACGATAAAACGATGATTTTGAATTAGTTAAGAGAAACATTTAAAAATGTCTATACCTCTAATGTCACATATATAAAAATTTATTTTGTTTGAAACGACAAAGGTGACTCGAATCCTTGACCTATTAATTAGAGTTGAAGTGTCTCCAACTTTAATTATTGCGCTTCGTTTTTTAATAAAATTTTACTTGAATCATTCATATTAATTTAAAATGAAATATTAGTCATTCTATAAAAATACTATATTTGGAAATGAGATTATGCAAAATCAATTTAAATTTAAATTTAATTAAACTTAAATTTTCATTATAAAATATACCTTATATATACCAGAACAAATATATCTTATTTCAATCCAATCTTATTTCTTCCGTTACATATATAATTTCTATGCATATGTAAGCCAAAATTAGCTACATAATTAAGTTTTATAATCATTTTTGTATATTTCTCTTTAACCTATGTGACATTATATTATATTTGGTTTGGGACGGAGTGATGGATTAAATCTGCAAAGGCCCTCTTAAAATTTGAGTTGGCACTAACTTCTAATCATTAACGATATGATCTCTCTCCGGGAGGATTAACATGGTATTCATACTTTACAGAGAAACGACTAACTGATGATATCTTTGGTATAACTTAGCATTTTTGGACTAAACTAGTATTAACCGGTGACGATGCCACGATATAATTTAATTTTTAATATAAATAATAAAATAATAAAATAAATTATTCGAAAAATAAAGTAATCATGTGAACAACGTTGATCGTGATATTGATATGTAGTCCCACTTCATTCAATATTACATCATTGAATATTTGGTTATGCTAACTATAGAAAGTGTAAAAGTATGGTCATGCCGTACCCAACCTATTAAATAGTAACATATACATGATTTCTTTAAAATAATTATATACAACTAAAATAAAATATAAAAGTATACAACACAATATATTGGCTTGTTTCCATCAACTCCGCGATGGTATATGGTCACACCAACACACTCAAAATAATATCATACAAATATAATTTCACATGGTACGGTTGCTTTTACCAACCCATGGTTCTCAGCAACCCCGCGGTGGTATGGGTCACCCCACCCAATTCACAAAAATTATTATTCTACAAACGTAATTTCACATGCTACTGTTGATTTTTTCCATTCCCTCCCCTGGGCCCGTTAAGGATAAAGAAAGTGATAGAAGAGAGCTTCCCCGCCTAGAGAGTATCTGTCGGACCTCATCTCTCGCCCGACCCTTCTTGGAGATCAAGATCGAAAACAGTTTCCCCACCTAGAAAGTATCAGTTGATCCCCGCCATCGGCTCTTTATGGATATCAAGAAAGTAGATACGAACGGGTTTAATTCAAGTTTGATAGAAACAATCCTTCGAACCAAAGACCGTAGCGAAGAGAGAACTCTTGTACCTCATCCTACCAATCGAATCTTATACATAAACAAAATGAAATTGTAAGTGTTCACATGTAAAATGTTATTGATAGACATGTAAAGATCAACAGTCCATCAAGTAGCTCGCATGTATCTCTTCTACCTTTTGGAACTGAAAAGAGCACATTTTGTACACGATTCATAGCATTTTTGTAGCCCATATTAGTTGTATTGTCAATAAATTTGATTATCAAATCAAGTTTTCAAGATAGAAATATATTATTCTCAAAGTTGTGTTTACTCCTTTGAATTGAGTTCTAAATTTTAATTATGACTTTTTTAGAATTTCTTTTTAACCCCCTCCCCCCTCCACAAAAGATTTATTCTCCATCACTGTTTAATTTTTTCTTCCATTAAAAATTTTAAGTTTCCAGTTCCTTGAGCTAGTTTATATTATTATTATTATCGAGTTGTCAATCATGTTTTTCAGTGTATATATATATGTGTGTGTGTGTGTGTGTGTGTGTGTGTGTGTGTGTGTGTGTGTTAAATAAGTTAACATCAATCTCATTATTAGATTGGGTTAAGATCCAATAATGAGACTACCCCATTCTTAGAGTTCAAATTTTCCATTGAGTAGAAACTATCTGTTTTTTAGAATTGAGGTTTCGAGTTACAATGATTCCATTTTTAAAGTTCATATACCTTCATATTTATATTTTAATTTGTAATTAGTTCCACTTTTGAAGAGGATTTTACAATATAGTGTTTCATCTATACAATTAGTTTGTACTTATAATAGAATTTCAATTTGATGTTATATTCTAGTTTATAGTTGAATTTACCTATTCAAATTATATTTTTCTCATTCTTAGAGTTGGTTTACATTTCAAATTACATTTTCAAGTTCCAATAGTTGATTTACCATCGAATTGATTTTTCTAATTAGGAAATGCCATATTCTTATAAATTAAAAGTTTCAATTAAATATAATTTATAAACTCGAATAATCAAAATTTTAAATTGTTTTACTGATAGTGTAGTTTGCACTTATAATTGAGTTTTCAAATCCATATTACATTTCTAGAGTTATTTGCCATTTGAATTGAATCATCAAGTTAACATCGTCACTGGAGTGTTTGAGGTACAATTCTAACTCGATTTTATTGAGGTATCCTTCGTATCATGTTTGTCTAGAGATTTTAATCGAGTCGGATTAGTACCGCTTTTAGTCCATCTTCTATTTACAATTCAATTAAAATTTCGTTCTATACCTAATCTTTTTATCTCGCTATATTTTTGTATCATATAATAAATATAACAACCTCAAATTAATCGAACAATCCTAAAGCATCTTACACATATCACTTCACTACTTTAGGCACATGCTATAGAACAACCCTAAAATTCGAATAGACTTTTAACTCTATCCCAAGCAAAATATTTTCACAACTCAAATGAAATTTAGTTGCTATTCTTCTACTGAAACTTTATTAAATTTTAGTCAATTAAAGTTGTGAGCCAAACAACCTACACATTTTGATTTTTTTTTCATTTTCACTTTTGAATCAAGTTTTTAACTAATAGATGCATCTGCTCGTTTAATCCTCTTTCCTTGTTATTTTTTTTTTACCTTTTCAACAATGACGGTCTTTCATTTTTTCCTTTTGTTCTTATTCATCATGATACTAAAAAACAACATAAAAAACTTATAAAAGTCAAATCCAACTTGAAACTATACAATAATTCTATACAACATATAATATTTTGTTATGTCATATAGCGTAGTTTTTATCTTCATATTAATCGGTTAGGAAATGACTAATCTGTATAGTTAAACAAACAATATATAATTGTGTGTAGCTTAACATTTAAAATTGTAGTTTGGATCCATGAGGTGCAATGTTTAAATTAAAATTTAGTTCTCAAGTTGACTTTAGCATTCTGACTTTCATTCTTTTTTTAATTTTTGGTTTGAATGATCTCATTCTTAGAGTTAATTATACTTCAAATTGATATTCTAAGTTTGAATCATCCATTTTATTAATTCATAAGTATTACTCATATAATGTGCTTTGGGGTGTTTTCTAGTGATATTTGGATAGCACAATTTAAAATACCGCGTTTTGATTGAACAAATTTGACCAAAACCCGTTAAAATTTCAAACTCACCAAATACATGAATTTATAGCTCGCTCAATTTGTTCTTCAAAATACCATTCGAAATAACCCACCTAGAGTGGATTATTAAGATACAATATTTGGTCAAAATACAATTATATCTTTATCCCTCAAAATTAACATGAACTCACTTTCCAATTCATTCACACCGTTTGTCCAGCTATGTATGCTTCTTCAGTCTCTTTTTCGCCAAAACAAATTCACGTCCTTCTGCTTCGAATTCTTTTGTTCTTTAGTAGTGTTTGAAGGAAGAGTCTCATAATAAATTATATGATCACAT
The DNA here is from genome assembly GCA_036897095.1 of Plantago elongata. NCBI lineage: Eukaryota > Viridiplantae > Streptophyta > Magnoliopsida > Lamiales > Plantaginaceae > Plantago > Plantago elongata. The sequence goes on along the minus strand of JAYMSP010000632.1, from coordinate 37,887 downwards.
TGTTCAGAGTCTAGTGTAGTTAATTTAATAATTGTGTCCGGTCTATTAATTTTTTTTACACAGTTGCTCTTATAGATCTCTATAGTTATGAATATCAAATCATATTTGTGCTGATTCTGATGTAGTTTTACAATGAACATAAATACATATTAATGGCGTTTGACTACATAATTTGCCTATCCTTGGACTGACTGGAAGTTAGTACATGTGTAGTGTGTAATGTACTAAGCAGTAAAGTATAACATAGTAAAGTATAATCGGTATTTTTTTGCAAATATTTGGTACTTCAATATCAATTATAATTTCCGTCAAATACTATTAAACATATTATTTATATGCAAATACCACTTCAATTACCTTGTTTTTTCTAAACGGGGTAAAGTACCATGAATTTTACGTATAGTAAAACACCTTTTCAAACCAAATGGACTCTTAAATAAAATTAAAATATGTTATACTTGGAGTTAATTTGTCCTTCAAATTTAATTACTGAGTTGAATTGCATCTATCTGATAGGGCATGTTCCTCATCTGATTGAATTACTCAAATGTAATTATGCATGTCCTATAAATATTTATTTTCTATATTGTGTGGTTTACGACTCAAATAGAGCTTTCAAGTTGGATTCATCCCTGTTTTAAATATTTATTTCTACATTGTGTGGTTTACGACTCAAATAGAGCTTTCAAGTTGGATTTATCCCACTTTTAAATATGATTTGACCTACAAATGAAATTTTTAAATTTTAATTATTTCATTATTTGAGAGAGTATATATAACCTACAAACTGAGAATTATCCAAGTCTCTTTAGTTCATTTAACATTAGAATTGAGTTTACATATTATGATCAATGATCTCAATTTTACAGTTGTGCTTAGCTTTTGAATTGTATATTTTAAGTTTGAGTTGTTCTTTTATTAAAGAATTTGTATATCAAGTGTGTTGTAATTACTCTTCAAAATAGTGTTCCCAAGTTGAAACTATCTTATTTGTATACTTTTTTCGTGCCGTCTAGGTCTGCACAACAGATATATTGGATAATATTTTGATCTATTGATCGGATATTCGATCTCCAATCATACGGATGACTGAAATGTCTATCTGCTATCCGATATATTTATAGAGGATCATATAACGTATAATTCTGTGGATCTCCGTTATCCATGAAATTTAATTGAAAAGAATATTTTTCAATATTAATTGAACAATAACATGATGAATAAAAATAAAACGACAGAAATCAGGAGAGAATACCAAACAACAAATGTTTAAATATTCTAAATATAGATAAAAAGTTTGAAAACCAAACTAAATGGTTCAAATATCCATATCATTCTTAATTATGTTTTGATAATTAGGATAAATTTTGTGTATTTGTACGTAATATAAAATAAAACAAAGAACGGATAATGAATATCTGACGAAATTATCCGTGCATAACATATAGACAAAAAATTGTATTCGTTTCCGATCCGTTAGTTAATGGACCGGATCTATCCGATTCGTAAATGCTTTTATCGAATTTAATTATTAGATTATTGTGGAGGCATTGTCTACTATATTTGCTTTGTTCATGCATGATATTATTGATTCAAATGAGTTTTTTTTTTTTTTTACTAAAGTTGTTTTTTGTTAAAGAAATCCTCTAGGTTGTTAAATTTGATTTCTATCTCAATCCTTAATTGATTTATTCTGGGTAATTTTTGGAACCTCTGAAAAAACACTTATTGGTCTTGTGCATATTTCAAGTCATTTATTAATCGCATATGTGAAGTTACTGCTATTGTTAGCTGCTTTTGACGCATAGTTAAAATTCCAAGCCTCTCTTTCTCCGTTCCTATATATTATGAAATGTTAATAAAATATATTTTGTTTGCTAATTGTAAAAATTTAATCTTGTTACAGATGACCCTCAAGTAGTTAAGATTAGAAATTAAGTTATTCTTAAGTATAAAATGTGACCAGAGCACAAAGTTATTCATTTATTCGGTTTATAATGTAGAAGAGAATGTTAATAATCAACACAAATAGAATACAACATATAACAACGTGTAATACTATTTCTAGTTAATAATAGTATATAGGGTATTCAAAATTGATGTTTATGGATTCGGCTTATCAAGACGAATTCAAATATAAGATCAAAATAATATTATAATATTTGTAGATTAAATTATATGAATATAATAAAAGGATCATGTTAGTTGTAAAATACTAAAAATAGGTATAAGATTGATTGGAAAAGAGGGGCACCAAACGGAATTTTGAAAGGATGACCAAATTAAATATTCCATCCATGTAATTTATGGCTTGAAAAAGATAAAAGTTGAAAAAGAAATTATCACATTAAAAAGTAAAAGTTAAGAAATAAATTATCACATTTATTTTTGACTTTAGTCCTATATAAATTAAAATGAATATCAACTGGTATTTTGAATATACATATAGATTAAGATCCATTATAGTGAAAAGCAACCTAGATTCTTTAATTACTCTTGGATCATATACAGTATAATCTCCACACAGAATTCACATATGCATTTTTAGACAGGAAGAAAGGAACAACGGTTTATCAATAGAAGATTTTGTCAGTCACAACAAATGCTCCTAAAAAACATACATGTTTTTGTTGGAAATGATAATCTTTCTTGTGCATTATTCTGTTCTAAAATCCCTCAAGGGCTGCAATCATCATGGTAACAGGGGAGACTTTCAAAAGAAAAATACTCCATCCGTCCCAATCTCAACTTTCCATTTCCCTTATCGTTTGTCCCATCCAATCTCAACTTATCCTGCTTTATTCAATATCTCTCATATTTTATTACTTTAAACTTGCATTTTCTAAATTATTCTAAATTCTCATATAGTTTAATTTAAAACCCCGTGCATGTTCAATGAGAAATTGAGTCTAGGACGGAAGAATTTTCTAGGTTTATTACCAACTTAGAACTACAAGTATAATCGCATTCATCAAATCTTGCTATCTTTCATGCAAAGTGAACTTGCGCGGTTGAATGAGATTTTAGCATTCATATCAGTTATGCAGCAGAAATTTAAAGGAGATGTCTACGCCATATCCAGAAGTACCGCACAAGCATTGATACACATGCACACAAGCAATTTTGCTTTCGTCTTGGAAACATAATAGCAACACTAGAAAATAAAATACAAAAAAGTAAGACGACTCTCAAAAAGAAGAGTTCGTGCAGATTTAAAATTTAAGGTTTAATACACAGGCATCAACTACAGTTTCTATTCTCCATGCCCTCTACGGCTAGGTAGGGCCGCCTTAGACATTTCAGGGCCCCTATGCAAACTTCAGATTAGGACCTAAACAAAAAACCCAAAATTTTTAATTGCATGTTTTAGTATAAATTGTTCATATCATTTTCCTAATCAAGTTTCACAACAAATTAAAAAGTTCTTCAATTGAAAACTGCAACCTCTCTAGCACGTAGCAACTTAAGAAGCAAAATAATCGATCAAGTCTTCATGTTTAATTTTCTCCCTGTCCCTCGCAAGCCTTCACAGAAAAAAAAATATTATAATCATAAACAGTCAGTAAGAAGAATTTAGATATAAACAAACACGAACACAAACTTAAACTGAAAAACCCACGAACTGTCAAAATCATAGAGAATTTAATGAGAAATCCACCTTGAGCCAAAATACTGTTTTATCATATTATTAGTTTTTTTCAATCGATCGCCTTTTCGGAGATCTGTTACTCAGCAATTTGGAGGTTGTTTGTCATACTGCTAGAGCGACCATCTCCGCACTTAAATCGAACTTTTTATATACAAAAAATTCAATTTCAATTGAAAAAGAACATTTAAATTCTATCTCAATCGGTCCACTGTGCCAGTGCTAGGCCACTCAAAACCTTTACAATCATTTCAATTATGCTCAACAACTGAGAGCAATTTACTATTGATTTGAGTTTTTGTCACATGATAACGTTTGTTGGAAGAACTATAAATAGCTTTTTGTTGGCATTTCTTGTAATGTTCTTGCTGCACATACCACCCTGCTACACCGCCATCAAGTGATATTGTATGAAAACGAAAATATTAATATTATATAGCTAACTGGATCAGACAGCCCTTAGTCCATTTATGAGATGGCTAACTAGAAATCATATTTGCTTAAACAAGAAAAGAAATATCTTCCAAATTGCCCTTCTTTCTCCTCTGATCTTCATTTGGGTATATTACGACGACCATATACAGTATATATGCAAAAATGTTATAATTGTTTTAGGAATGTATGTTTACATTTTGATCAACAACCATAATGACTAATCTTAGTCAAGAAAGGTAGCTAGTACTCTTGTATCACTTGAACATTGTAAAAGAGGAAGATTACTGAGTATGATAGTCTAGTAAATCTTGTATAGGATGTTGTTAGGTCTCTAAATGTAATTTTTTATATAGTTGAGGAAGACCAAGCAGTAAGAGTCCAACAGGTAGAGCTCAAATACTGAAGATCAAGTCAACTGCACAAGATTGTTGAAGATTAGGGAGAAAAGTCTCCTCAGATACCTAACCTTATGTCAGGAAGCTTAAAAAACAATTGTATTTGGTAAACAAGTTTCCTAAGAGATGTCTGGAGACTGAAGGTTACTGAATAAGGAGCGTGTAAAGCCTCAAATAGCTTGCACATATCCGTTGAGACATGACAAAACAGTACGATGCATTTATTATGCAGACAGACAGAGATGTCTAAACAAAAGAGTAAATCTCTGAAAAGAGACAAAGTTCGCTGCAAGTACTGTGATATATCAATAGTTAGAATTCCATACTCCCTAACGGATACTATTCAAACGGGAGGATTTTGAACTATAAATATCACCACTTATAATGTTTGAAAGCCACACTGAACACCAAAAACTCACTGAATATACATTCAAGCATACAAGTCTTCAAACATACTTATTAAGTCTCAAGCTTTCTCTCGTGACTTAAGTTCTCGGGGTCTTGATCCTTAACAAGTCTTGATTACTGTAAAGGATCAAAGTTGCGAATTATCAGTGTATCATTTTCTCGAACATACAAGTATTTGGTCATAAGATCAACTTCTCATACACTGAAAAGAGTATTATGGAAGAGTGATTCTTCAAGCTATTACTAAGTAACTGAGCAAGTTATATAGTAAAGCTTACTTGACAAACTACCTCAACCAAAACACTAACATGCATGTTTACGAAAGGATTTAGTTGAGAAAACTAAAGTCCTAGATTATATAATCATAGGAAGTACTTAGCTTTGGAAGCTAAGGAATAGACTAAGGTTACTGAGTAGAGGAAGTATTTAGCTGAGAAAGCTAGAGAACAACTCAAGTGGGACATTTGGTCGGGATCCAAGTGCTAAAGGGATCAAGAGATATGATTTTATAAGGGAAACTCATAATCTTATCTTAGTGAATTTAAGCCCTGAGAAAGAGCGAGCGGATTAGATGATGGATTACGCCACCCTCAGATACCACTATAAAGCATTGTGTTATTTATTTAATGCACTTTACTTTAAGTTATATATCTAGGTTTTAAGTATTTTATCATTGCTTATCTTTGCTGACACTTGCATTTATTTCTTAGAGTATTCCACGCACTGTTATTAAGTATCAGACATCTGAGAAATTTGTGAATCGACAAAAGTTTGATAAGACTATTCACCCCTCCCCCTACCTAGTCTTTTGTTTTACCGCTTATCTGGACCAACAAATTGCAAATAGAGGATAATCCTTGCCACAAAGTTAGCAAGGATAAGTTGGATTATCGCTTTGACACAGATGATAGTCTCACATAATCTTTACAATCACTCTCATTAGAGTTCATGAGTATGTGTGCATGTGGCAAAGGTTTATATAATTCTATTTGTCAAAAGAATTTCTTGATCATTAGACATGAATTTTGATGGTTAATGACTGCAAGATTTAGTAGTTTTTGGCAGCTTAAATAAGCTTGACTGTAGATTTTTATGCGAATTAACATGTATTTATGGCATTGTTGCTCTCCCCATTGCATGTATAACCATTGCCATCCCAAACTTGGTGTTGCCAATTAAAAGGACATAAAATATTTATTGGTGGAATTTTATTTTTATTTTTTTGGTTTCATAGAAATTTCTCTTTCATTTACTTTCAAATATGCATGCTCAAAGAATATATAAATCAGAACATCTTTGTGGGTATGTCCCACCAAGAGATTTACAATTATATAAATGCAAACAGATGCATGAGTAAACAAAAAAAAAAAATTCTCGTCATCATATTATGGGTTCCGTTGAGTGAAAATTTTAAGCACATGAAACAAATGAATGATGGAAGATTAATAAAAAACATAATGCATTCAACTTCATGAAAATAAAAGCATTGATAACTCATACTAATGATTTCAGGAAGATGGACATGGATAGAAGTAGAACAAATAGTAAGAATCCCAAATTAAGTTTCATGGGAGGTATAAGATCAACTATTTATAGTTAGATAAAAGAACTATACTACTAGCATATCATAATTTGTTTAGGCCTTAATTTGACTTACTATACCGGACCCCAAGATATCAAAGCGGAATAATTAAGAGTAACCAAAATTTTATGACTTGATGACACTGAAATTTAATGTGATAGTAACTCGGTCAGCATTATTAGAAGATAGTGGAACTGAACCTGATCAACAGCAGAGGGATCGGATACTGGATTTCCACCAGAAACAGGTTCAGGACCTGCGTGGTGCATAGCATATCCATGTCCAGGATCTGTGAAGTGTAAACATCAGCCTATTATGCTTTGATGATTTTAGGCATACACAACAAAGACAGAATCACTACAAAGTCCCCAGGGCAAAGAGCATCATCTGAATCAGGTACCTTGACCAGGTGCTGTAACTGCTGCAGCTACCATCGCCCTATTTTCTGCATTAGCAAGTTCAGAACGCAGTTTTTGTGCTTCCTGGGATAAAGAGACCATGTGTTTCTCCATTACTTCACTAATTTCTTGATTCTTGATTGACATCTCTCTTTCATAATCAACTGCAGCCCTTTTTAAGTGCATAGCCAGATAAATCTATTGAAGTTATTCTTATTTTAACTAGAATAATGACATTCCCAAAACAAAGTACAATCTGATCAAAATATAAGGACTGACAATGTCATCATAACATAGACTGCAAGTTCCTAGCACCAGTTGCAAGTGTATCCAATAAGATCGGTAACCCGGTATATGAGATCTCCATTGAGCTGTTTTAAAGAATTAGAATTAAACATCCCATAATCAACTATTCCCCAGAACAATCAAAACAGAAATTACAGTATAAGATTACTTTTGAAGATGTTTAGTCACCCCATACAAGGGACAACAGAAGAAGGTGAAATAAAACTTAAATATTCAATTCTCAATTTTAGTGGCACAAGCATAAACCATAGCTTTAACTGACTCCAATGCACTTCAAGGTACTAAAGGATAGTAAACCACTGTACTTCGAAGTTCGAACTATAGGTGCTTCGGACTGAAGTTCAAAGGACATAAAATGAACTAATCACTACAAGGAACAATTGAAGAAGATGAAATACGGTCTTAATTTTTGATTCCTCAGTTTGGTGGCAATAGGTCTGAACCAGTAGATTTAATCTTTTGTAACACACAAACCACTGTAACCGGAACTAGGAACACTCCCTTGCTGGGAATTAGATGACATAAATGAAGCAATCAGATTGAAATGAAGTCAATTTTAGTAGCAGAAGCATAAACCAGTAGCTCTAAAGTCCACTGCAATTTGAACTAGAAATAACATTGAAATCGAATGCTGAATACCTTCCTCTTTGAATTTCGTTCCGCATAGCTTGAATTTCAGCTTTGAGTTCTGCAACCTCCTCGAGCTCTAAATGAGTCATGAGGAGATCACCATCGATATCCTTGAGTTTCCCCAACATCTCCTCACGCTGGGACCTAAGGTCATTAATGTTGGATCGAACACGTTCCAACTCGGCGGGTAGGTCGTCAATTGCACGGACCTCAGTCTCCAATTTGAAGGAGCGATCGTAGAATTCGCGCACCTGAGCTTCCCTCTCGGCCTTGACGGAGTTGGCGGTGGCAGAAAGGAGGCGTACTTCCTGCTCGTTAGCGGCAACTTGCTGAGAGAGAGTGACGTGTGTTGCGGCTAAGCGCTGATTGTCGTGAAGGAGAGTTTGAATTTCGCGGCTCTGCTCATCGAGTAAGCGTAATTCCTGCGCACGCCGGTGTTGATCGGCGGCGGAAGAATGGTGGTGATTCTGCCGGAACTGATCTCTCCCGGCCATCTTTCCGGTTACTCTCAGATCCCCAAACACCACCACCCAGGTGGAGGAGACCATGAATATACTTCACGCTAAATCTTAATACTTCGGTCCCTTAAATTTGACTAACGAACGGTCCGTTAAATTTAACTAATGAAAAGAACAATTTAATTTTATACAATTTAAAAAAATATATATGTAGTATGGGATTAAGAATAAGAATGAGTATGAGATATAAAAGTATATATGTGCCCAATAATATGTGGTTAAAAATAAATTTGTATTTTGGAGATTATTTTCATAAATAAAAAATTATTTCATTTTGGTGGGACGTCTAATTGTTTCATTTCTAGCGGGACGGAGGAGTATCAAAATTAGACGAATACACAATTTAAAGTGCCAAAATCAAACACTCACCGGAAGAATTGCACTTTTGGTCCTATAACTCGAAGTCCTCTTCTTTTACGGTCCTAGTAAATAGTTTTAAGTTAGCAATATACGTCTCATTTGTTCAATTTGGGACAAAAAATTGGGGATCTTTTTTGGTCCTATTGACATGGCAGCTGACATGTCCACATGGCAACGAATTATCATCGTTTGACGAATTTTGCAGATTATACACGAATTAGGCGAATTATAGTTTGGGCCGAATTGTACTAATTTTCCCCCAAAATCGACCTAAAACCCTAATATCCAAATTCACTCTAATTTCACAAATTCGGCCAACCCGATTCCCAAATTGAAAGTAATATCGACTCCCCCATGCCTGATTTGTAATTTGTAGTCGAAATCGACCTCTATAATTCACGTAATTAACGATTTGCAGTCGAAATTGATGTATTCTTTGAGTCGACAATTATGAACCTTATTGACGATTTGGCAGCAGAAATCCAAGAGTTTGGTACGTTTGATTTGTAATCGAATAAGTTTGGTACGTTGAATGAGTGTCTGTATCAATTCAAATTCAATGTAACAGTACATATTCCTCTGTTTTTTAATTAGTCCGTTTTATTGCTTGCTCTGTTTATTCCTCTGTTTTCGATTTAAGAGAGAAGACAGTAATAGTACTTAATTATCATTTATTACTACTGATAAATCCCATAAAAAGGTACCCAAAATGGGGATTGTTACAACCTTGACAGACCTTGACATCAGGGGACAAAACATAAATTAAACTAGTACCATATAGTGACCTTGCAGCAGGGAACATAACATAATTAGGCAAATTTTGTGATGAGATACTCCACGTATCCCATTGCATGCAGAACCAGGACCCAATCGAGATTTTCACCTTCACCTTCACCATCACCTTCTTTGGACTCCATCTCCAGTAGCTCATTCTTCAAATACCGGCCAGTCCATCCAATTTTAATGTGCATGCACTGCATATGAAGGACTTTGGCACATATGTCGGCAGCCAACTCCTTGTCCTCAAACTGCAGGGGCGGACTATGGCACCATTTGCGCATGTGGAGGAGCTTTGTTAACAGAGGTGGGTTGTGGTCTTCCCAATGCTCATAGTCCTCATACCTAGTGCCAAATGAGAAGACACATTGTTAGCAAAGAAAACATTGAAGAAAAGAGAACATTGTACTAAAGAAACAAGGTAAAAAGGCTTTCTTACCTTATCCCCCATGCAAGGTGGTGAGCCAAAACGGCGACCTAGCAACTTCTAGTGAATTTGCCGAAGAGAGTGGTGTGGTGTTTGTGTTTGTGATGGTGAAGAAGATAGATAGTCCCGATAGACTATAAGGTGAGGTGTTTAATGGAGATGACTCTTGACCTCCATGCATTGGTTGTTGATGTAGGTTACTTGTTGTGGTAAATGGTAAATTGACTACATTCATTGGGAGACATGAAAGGTTACTTTGCTTGTTTGAATGGGTAAAAGATTGTAACACACAATTCTACTACACTAGAATACATGCATAAAAGACAACAAGCCTCTCCTAATCCGGCCACTTCAAGATTTTTTGTGTCATTAGTAATAAAGATGGCATAAATAATGTCACCTAATAAAGTCAACAAACAAATAGCCTCAACCAACTCTTAAACTATAATAATGCCACCTAAATAATCCCAAAACAGAAATGTCATGCATACAACTTAATGACAATCTGAAACCAGTGAGTAGACATACAAAGTTGATCATAAAAGGCATGCAAACTAGACTTCAAGATAGTGTGCATTTCATTCACTTTGTCTTCTTTGTATCCTTGAATTTCTTCTTCTTGTTTATCTCTTCCATAGCAGGAGCTAAATTCTTTAAGGACACATACTTCTTTCCACCACTCACAAATGTTGGCCCCAAACTTGAGTCTGCTTATGTTCCTGTAGTAGTTGGTGCAGTGAAACCTGATATTGTGTTTTGAGCTGCAGATAGTCTTGCAAAAAACTTGCCTCGCCTTGTATCACTTGTTCATGATTAGTACCCTGCATGTACTCTCTTGCAACTTGAGATTGTTGTGTTGCAAGGATGTCCTCATCCTAAATGACATAACAACAAATCTAACCAGAGCATTAGCAAGAGTAACACATCATAAAATCATAACCAACTATATCAAACCTCATCATTACCAAACATACCTGATCAATAGTGAAGTCTAACACATCTTCCTCTTTGTAGCTCTTGACTCCCTTTCTCTGAAACAACAAGTAAATCAAATTCAAGCTACACATAAAGACATAAATAACAACTACAACAACAATACTTCATCATACCTTACACTTGAGCTTAGCTCTATTTGCCCTGAATTCATCAAGTGTAGGCTCCCTTTCACCATGCTCTTCAGTAACACTTTGATCACCATCTTCAGTTTTTCAGTTTGCTATTGGCTGGACGATCCAAAATTTCCAGCTTGATCACCAAACATCTGCTCAAAGTCATCATCAGGACCATCAGGACCACCAAATTCCTCATTAGTACCTTCTCCAAGTTCATTACTAATCGTTCTCTTGCAGAAGGTGTAGTTATGTCCAGGTGCACCAGAATAACTACAATGAATTGTAGTTTGATTCCTCTTACTCCTCACCTTATTTTAACCTTTTTTGTTAGAAGGCTCATCTACACCCCTTCTCCTTGCAGTAGCTGGCCTACCTCTTCTCTTGTAGAACTTTGGAGGAAAGGTATAAAGAAGGTCTCACCCCAAATCTCTTGCCCATTGATCCCATAAATTGTTCCCTCATACACCAGCTTGTAAACATCAACAGAGTATCATGGGTGGACATATTTGTTGTAGTCAACCTTTGCTCTTAGCATGGCTGCTAATGCATACTTGCAAGGAATTCAAATTAGTTTTCACCTTTTAGGAGTACATGTATGCTGCTCAATATCAACATTGTACTGGCTACCATCAAATCCCAGAATCTCCCAATTATTTTGATCACAATTCCTTGTAATACATTCCTTAACTCTGCCAATGTTTTCATCAATGAAAACCTTAATCTTGGGGCAGAGGTAGCCCTTCCATTTGTTTGCAACATTGTCCCTCAACTCTTGCATTCTCTGCATTAAGCACTCTCTTATCCACTCCAACATCGTTATTATTGGTTTGAACCTGGCCCACAGAATCATCTTGTTGAAGGACTCACTGTTGTTGTTCATTGTCAAGTCACATTGAGGAAGTGTATCAAAGCGACTCTTGGACCATTGTTCAGGAGGCTTGTTCTACAACCAATGCATAAGCTCCTTCATCAATATTTTATTGCCTCCATTGCTAAATTGAACTGAGGTGAAGTAGTAGCATTTGATGCCCTGTACAAGGCATGCTTGAATGCACCACCTTTGTACCCTGCTAACCAAAAATTCTTTAGCATGTGCGTTACACAAAACCTGTGTTTGTCACCTGGAAACACATCTGCAACTCTCTTAATTAAGCCTTTATATTTGTCTAACACGATAGTAATCTTTGTAGGATCATTGATGTTCAAGTCACTCCTTAGCAAACTCAGGAACCAAGTCCATTGCACCCCAGTTTCATGAGACACAACTGCATAATGCTTATTATTAAGATCAATACCAACTGCAGTCAATAAAACTCCTTCATGAGGACCCTTCGAGTGACATCCATCAACACCTATAAATGGTCTACAACACCTGATAAAGCCCTCTTTCAGTGCTTTAAAGCAGACATAGAATTGCCTGAACTCTTGTGTATCTTTGTCAACATCACAAACAAATGTTGACCCTGAATTTGTTACTCTCAACTCTTGAGCATAATCCCACAACATTCCATACTGAGCATCTGGATCACCTTCTAGGATAGCCAAAGCCTTTTTCCTTGTTCTATATGCCTGATGCTCATAAATCTTGACACCTAGCTCATTGTGCACCTCAAGAATGAAAACTTTAATATTTTTCTCTGGATCAATCTTGAACTTGCTTAGGAACCTATTAGCAAACCAATTGCTCTTACAGTTTAGCACATTCTCAGTGGGTCCACAACTGTGATTAGGCTCATATGTATGCACAGTAAAACCATGCACATCCTTTTCCTTATGGCAATGAACTCTCCAAGGGAACACATCATTTTCAAAACACTTAGCATACATCCTTGTCTTATCATTCTTCACAATCTTTACACTTCTCATGCACCTAACCCTATGAGATTGCATAGCTCTTCTAAAGTCAACCTTGCATGTAAATGTCATCCCTAAATCAAACTTGTGATCATAGTCCCTCTGGGCTGAGTTAACCTTTCTCACAGGCCTATTAGCTGGCCTCACATCATCAAAGTTATCTGAGTCAAGCCTTGAATCAATGTCTTCAGAACTACCCTGAACAACATCAGACTCCCAGTCACTTTAATCATCAGATTGAGACTCAAGTAGAAGACCTTTGTTCTTCTCAGGTTCTTTCAACACCCTCTCAATTTTGATCAAACAGAGGAACCTTATTCCAAGCATCTTCTTGTTTGGCTATTTGGATTTGTCCTTGTGGGATTCATCAAAATCAACATCCAAATCAATGAAATTGTCAACCACCTACCCATCCACAAATACAGACATTTCCAATGCATCTATTGAATCACAAGCCAACTGCAACAGCTCAGGGTCATGCTTAAGTACTGTAAATCCATTTTTACCAAACATGTAGAACTTTCTAACACCACTCACATTGCACAAATCAACAAAAGCATGAATTTTTAACATGATCAGTTGTTCAATGTTCACATAATCAAACTTCATCACCTTACCTCTCAAATACTTATCTTTTCTACTCACAGGATCACTGACAAAAGAACCTCCATGGTGCACAACCACAATCAATTCATTTGGCCCAGAATCTACACAAACAATAGTAAAAATGAACTGGATCTACTAACATTAACATAAGCAATTCAGAGAAAACAAATATCAACCATTGAAACAGTCAAAATCGAAACTTTAGAAATCAATGCAACAATAAAAATCGAATCTTTTTTCATGCATAATGCTTACCTGCAGGGGGAGGCATGAATATCTCATCTTCTGGTCTTATTGACATGTTCACGTCGTGTTTTCGTCGAGAAATCAATGCAACCGAAATTTCCGATTATGGAGAAGAACGGGAAGAACATAGCAGTTGAACTAGGTTTTAATTCTGAGCTTATAATCTTTGTATTGAGTTGTTTGATATCAAGGCGTGTGGAGATGTATGTTTTGCGTGTGGTGTTCGATGTGTCAGCTTCCATGTCACCAATTCCGTATGAATACGTCGGGTTTATATGGTCCTAGGACCAAATACGCAAACCTAGACTATTTTAGGACTTAAATCAAAGAGGACTTCGAGTTACATGACCAAAAGTGCAATTCTCCCGACACTCACCACTTAAAGTACAAAAATGATAAGTGTCACAACTTAAGGTAGAGTAAGAAAAGTAAAAAGGAAAATTTTCCTACTCTATAGAAAAATCCGATTTCTACAATAAAGAAACGGCTATTAGCTTTTATATAAATAGCTAAATAATATATACCCTCCCACCAAATTCACAAAACACAACCATCTTTCTCTCTCTAAAAAACCCTAGAGAAAGAAACATTCAAATCTCTCTCCCTTCCTTCCTCATTTCCTTTCTCTTCTTCCCTCCCTACCTCCTCCCGCAGTCGAAAACCGCCGACAGATCCGCCGGATCCACCGCAGCCCCCTCTTTCCGCCGGATCCACGGTCGAAAATTATGATTTCTCTCCCTATCTCTCTAGTTTCGCTGGAATTGTGTTTGATCTTGCCGGATTTTCAAATTCAAGTGCTAAAATCTTCAAATCAACAAATTTCTTTTGCTTTTTTTCGTTATAATTTCAATTTAAAGTGAAATTTGACCTTGTATGTGTCGTTTCTCGTTGATTTAACGATCTCATGTTTCCAGATCTGGTTGTAGATTTGAAATATAGTTTTATATCTGAAATCCGTACATGAAAATTGAATTTCGCAATCTGGTGCTTAATTTGTTATGGTTATAAGAGTCGATATTATAATTTTAAGTATCGTTGTTATGGTTTTACCTTGTGTTTAATGTTTCAGTCTGCTATAGTTTTAAGTATCGTTATTATAGTTTTGCATACCTCTTTTTGTTGTTTTTAAGAAGCAACATTAGTGTTTTTAGCATCTAATAGAATATTTATGGTGTGAATTTTTGGAAATGTTTTGCCATAGCTATAAAAGACATTGTTATAGTTTTAAAATACACTATTATAATTTTAAGTACCAATAATATTGTTTTAGCTTGTGCTACATGTTCGTGCTTTGTTATAGTTTTAATTATCATTGTCACGATTTTTGCTTGTATTGCATGTTTCCGCTTGTAATTGATTTAACACAAATGCATGTTATAGTTACAATACTTAATATTGCAGTTTTAAGTAGCAACATTGGTGTTTTTAGCCTTTGATAATATATTTATGATTGATTTTTTACAAAAGCTTTGTTATCGTTTAGAAATACATTATTATATTTTTAAGATGCATTGTTATTGGTTAAGCATCAATGCTATTATTTTTAACACGTGTTGCATTCTCGTGCTTTGTTGTAAGTTTAAAATGTGCTTTTGTAGTTTTAAGAAGCACTATTATGGTAGTAAGTATTAATGTTACTATATTTATCTTATGTTGAGTAGCTGCATGTTATTATTTTTAGCGCAATGTTATAGTCATAATACATATTGTTGTAATTTTAAGTATCAACATTAGTGTTTTAGCTTCTGCAAAATATTTATGATTTGATTTTTACAAATGTTTTGTTATAGTTTTAAGAGTTACAGTTATGATTTTATGTTTTAATGTTACTATTTTTAACTTGTATTGCATGTTCCTGAGTTGTTATAGTTTTAAAATCCATTTATGTGGTTTTACGCATCAATGTTATTGTTATTAGCATGTGTTGCACGTTTCTCTTTTATTTTAAGCACCAATGTGAAAGTTCTAATGAGCGTTGTTATGGTTTTAACACAGTTATTGAATGTTTTATGCAGGTCTGATGATGAAATCAAGTTGGAAGAGATGTATCTTAAAGTTGTCAATGCAGTATTAAAACAACAAGCAAATGCAATAAAAGATAAAAAGATGAAGTTCACCAAGTTTGATCGAGAAAAAAGACCATTTAACAACTCAATTACATTTGCATCAAAAAAATCAAATGAATATTTATTGTATTGTTTTACGATAATAGATGTTTTAAATCTTTGGATGGCCAAATGTTCAAGCAGTTTATTTAATCTTGTTATTGATGTTTTTATGATTTTCCTGGAACATGCAAGACGTCTTTAATGGTATTAGATTGTCACTTAAAACTATAACAAATCATCAAAAAAATGTCATGTTGGTCCTTCAAACCATCACACTATCTATTTAAAAATTAACAAAGTTAAAACTAAAATTAAAACACACATTGCCGACGCATTAAAATCATCATATCATCTCTTAAAAAATTAACAAAACACGTTAAAACTATAAATGAACCTTTCAATGTTAACAATTTAAAATATAACATAATCTATTAAAATCATAATGAAAAATGTGTGTATTGATGATTTTTTTTAAGAAACTCGGCCAGTCAGACCCCTAAAACTCAAAAACCGCGAGAAACTCAAAAAATTCTTGATTTTCTTATATTTTAGGAAAATCTTAGGTATCAATATTTTTCTCAAACATTTTACAATCAAACTTTAATTTTGTAATTTTTTTATCTAGTTACAAAGTATTGCATGTTTTAACTACATTTTACATCGGTGGGTATAAATTGAAAACTTGTAAAATCTATGCATTTTAATCAAGATACTTGGCACAAATAGGTTGTAAAATTTGTACATTTGTAAATGTGTTTTCTCAATAGATTTATGTTTAATGATTATGTCACCCTTAATTTTACACTATATTTTGCAAGTTAAAGTTTTGAAAAATGTAAAATTTTTTTAGAAAATAGAAAAGTCAAGATTTTTTGTAATTTTGGGGTTTTATTGACCGGCCGAATTTCTTAAAAACCCGCCAAGACACAAATCTTCTATTATAATTTTAATAGATTATGTTATAATTTTAAGTTTTTTGCACTGAAAGTTTAAATGAATGAACATGGCAATATAATCGTATATTGCTTAGTATATCCTTTGGAGTATTACTAGGGTGTGTGTGATAGTTGGTTGTTTTTTGGAAGTCTAAATGAGACAAAGTATGTGATAAGTGGATTACTTAAAAAAGTTGTGGAGCTATTGGAAATGAACTTCTGGAAAATTGCACAAATCTTGTCTCTATACCATTTTAAATTCATAAATGTTTGAATCTTGATTTATCAGGATAAAATCCAGGAGAGAGCATTTTGCATCTGAGTTCAACATCTTTATCTTAGATGGAAGCTAGAAGATGGCTTTGGAACACCAAAATCCATGCTTTTGTTAAAAAGCTAGCAATTTATTGTAGTGTCTGACTAACTTGTGATATTAAAAGTACAATTATATGAAGCATTTAAGTCAAAGTTAGAAAATGGATGACTTTTCTAAAATATAGGAAAGTCATGATTTTTTTGGTTTTTCACGGTTTTTGGATTTTACTGGTCTGACCGGCTGAGTTTATAAAAAAACCGCCGAAACACACATTTTTCATTATAATTTTAATAGATTATGTTATGATTTTTAGTTGTTAATATTGAAAGTTTCAGTTACAGTGTCAACGTATTTTGTTAGTTGTTTAAGAGATTGTATAATGATTTTAATGCGTCGTATGTTTCCAGTTACAATTTTATCCTTTTTAGTTAATTTTTAAACATATAATGTGATGGTTTTAAGGACCAACATGATATTTTTTATGTTGATTTGTTATAGTTTAAAGTGACAATCTAATACATTTATCAAACAACCATTAAACAAGTCTAAAAGTTCTAGATAAGTCATTAAAACAATAATAGATAAGCTATTTGAACATTTAACCATCCGAATATTTTGAAACATCTTCTTTGAGAAAAAAATTACAATATATGTTCATTCGACGTTTTTTATGCAAATACTTTGACTTGCTAAAATAAACTTATTTTTCCGATCAAACTTGGTGACCTTTAGTTTTCTATCTCTTATTACATGTGCTTCTTTCTTCGATAATGCATTGATAACTTTGAGAGACCTATCATTCAACTTAATGTCATCACCACACTTGCATAAAACATTCACTAACTTGCGTAAAATCTAAATAACTCTCATTAGAACAATTATATTGGTGCTTAGAAACAAAGAAGAAATGTGCAACACATGCTATAAACAATAACATTGATGCGTAAAACCATAACAATGCATTTAAACACTATAACAAAACAAGAACACACAACACAAGCTAAAAACAGTGAAATTAATACATAAAACTATAAATGTTCCTCTTAAAACTAGAACAAAATATTTACAAATAAATAAATCATAAATATTTCAACGAAGCTAAAACACTAACGTTCAATGTTTAAATTACAACAATATGTCTAATGATAACATATGCGCTAAAAACAATAACATGCAACTACTCAAAATAAGATAAATAGAGTAACATTAACCATTATAGTGCATCTTAAAATCACAAAAACACCTTTTACAACTATAATTAAGCATACGTGCATTCAACAAAAGTTAAAAACAACAACATCGATATTTATCACACAATAACATCTCAAAACTATAACAATGCTCTTTAAAACTATAACAAAGCATTTGTAAAATTCAAATCATAAATATTTCACCATAGCCTAAAAACACCAATGTTGTTGCTTAAATCTATAATAATAGATCTTGAAACTATAACATTTGCATTTAATCAATAACATGCATAAACATTCAACCAGGCTAAAAACGACAATATTAGTAATTAAAACCATAATAGTATACTTTGAAACTATAACAATGTCTCTTACAACTATGACAAAACATTTGTAAAATTAAATCCATAAATATATTTATCAAATGTTAAAAACACTAACGTTGCTACTTAAAACAACAATAATAGGTCTTAAAACTTTAACAACGATACTTAAAACTAAAACAGATTGAAAGATTAGACCTAAGGTAAAACCATAACATCGATACTTACAACTATAACACCGACTCTTAAAATCATAACAATCATCGAATTACGAAATTCGATTTTACTGTACGATTTTCAGACCTAAAATCAGATTTCAGATCTAAAACCAGATCTGGAAACATGAGATCGTAAAATCACGAAAAACGACAATTAAAAGGTCAAATTTCACTTTCGATTGTGATTTTAATGAGAAAACAAGATGAATTTGTTGATTTGAACATTATAGCAATTGAATTTGAAAATCCAGCAAGATTCGACATAAATTTGGTGAAACTAGAGAGATAGAGAGAGAAATTGATCGGTAGATCCGATTGCTCCGGCGAAGTGAGGACGGTGGCGGTTCCGATTTCTGGTGGAGGGATATGTGGAGGGAAGGAGGAGGAAGGAGGGGGGAGAGAGAGGGGTTTGCACGTTTCCCTAGAGAGAGAATGATTGTTGAGTTTTGTGAATTATTGTGAGAGTATGTATTTATTATTTGGGTATTTATACAAAGAATAATAACCAATTTGTTCGGGTTTTAGACCGGTTCCTTTTTGTAAAATCAGATTTTCTTATAGATGGAGATGTAAATAAGCATTTAAATGTTTGGTTTATTGGGCTAGTGAGAATAATGATATTGATGGAGATGTAACGAAGAAGAGGAAAGAGGGTAAACTTATCTTTATGTATCTTCATCAAATATGTGAGATTTTTATAAGGGTAAACTTATCTTTATTTGTAAGATTTATCTAATGTTTGTGAATTTTTGTGCATTTTAGTGAGAGAGTTAATGTTGTATCTGTGAGTTTTTATAATTGGAGAATTAATGTTATGTGAATTTCAATGTTGTGTATATGAGTTTTTAATAACTGCGGGAATTAATGTTGTGTCTGTAAATTTTAATATTGTGTCTGTGAGTTTTTATAATTAGGGGAATGTTGTGTATGTGAGTTTTTATAATTGGCAGAATTAATAATGTATCTGTGAATTTTAATGTTGTGACTGTGAGTTTTTATAACTAGAAGAATTAATATTGTATCATTGAAATTTAGTGTTTTGTCTGTGAGTTTTTATAACTGTGAAAATTAGTGTCGTATCTGTGAGTTTTTATAACGGGAAGAGTTAGTGTTGGGTCTATGAGTTTGTATAACTGGAGAAATTTATATCGTATATGTGAGTTTTTTATAATTAAGACAAAGTTCGATCTGTCAATTGACTGTACACTAATTTGACCGCTGACTGGTTATAACTTAAAAAATGATCTTTTCTTTTCTTATGGAAATTCAGTATTTTTTTTAGAATTTGTGATTAGAATATGTGCAACTTCAAGTATTGGAATTTTTTCTAGAATTTGTGATTAAAATATGTACAACTGCAAGTATTGGAGTTGTTGCAAGGGACTGGAATGGATTCTAGTTCTAGTCAAATAAATAAATACTATAGAAGACAGAGAAAACAACAAACACGTGGAGTGCAAAAATATAGTAAAATACTAGTACTGCACCAATTTGAGGAGCACCCACACACATACCCACCGATCATTTGAGTGTAATCGATCAATGGCGACCGACTGCCGGCAAAATTCAAAGCGGAGGAAAATCGATTCCATTCCCACAAAGCTTCTTTCCGTTCATCAAAAAGTCGAGGTCGCTCTCTTATCAGTAGCTTCTTTCTGTTTCACTACTACTCATCCTCATTACAACTATTTTCATTTTATTCATACTCAATACCTTCCTTTTCTGTTGTTGCATGTGGGTTTTGCTTCTGTTTCTCATATGTTCTACCATTGATTCTCAACTGCGAATTCAACACATTCAATTCTTCACTTGTAGTTGAAGGATAGGATTTTTATTCCATTTTTATTTTTATTATTTCCTACTAAACCAAATTACTCTAGTCAATCCACAAATTTATATTGTTCTATCTAGACTAGATAGATCATAACGGGATAGATCATAGATAAAATAATGTAGTTGTCAGGTAGGCTCTGTTTTCTTCGCTTAGTTATATATAATTCAGTTCAAATCAGTTTAGTTCAATTCAGTTCAGTTCAGATAATTGTAGTTGAATAAAACATAGCCTTAATCACATATCATATATATATTTTTATTAAAGAATTTTTTTCTACTCCGTTGGTAATAGGTAAGGAGATTAGAGGATGGATTTCTTGGATCATGGCACACTGCAACTGTAATTTGTTGTGAACATCTATCATGTTTGGTTCAGTATGATCACATTCTTACTGATGACGGCTCCACTCACTTAGTTGAGTATGTCAAAGTAACCCCTTTACTTGATGGACTTGTCGCTCAAAATATTGGGATGTCAAGTAACTATCCAACTATCATAAGGCCTTTACCACCTTCATGTATTCTGGAGCCACACCATCCCCACTATGGACAACTAGTCGACTGTTTCTATGGAGATGCTTGGTGGGAGGGTGTCATATTTGATGATAAAGATGGAGAACAGAATCGGAATGTCTTTTTTCCTGATATGGGTGATGAGGTTTACGCTCGGATTAATATGCTGCGCATAAGTCAGGACTGGGATGAGGTTACTGGAGAATGGAAACCTCGAGCAAACTGGCTTTTTCTTGAGATTCTAGAGGAATTAGATCAGAATTGGCATTTACCTGTGTCTGTCAAGCAAATTTGGTACGAGCTGAGGGTTAAGAGCGGCTTTGGAAAGCTTAAGGATTGGAATTCTTCTGAACGAAGCATTTGGAGAAACTTGGTGTTGGAGGTTTTGTCAGATAATTTCAAGATATGTTTTATGCATCTTGCGAAAGAACTAAATTCTGCCTGGGATTCAGCACTCTTAGGCCAATCCCTGTTGGATTTTTCAGAATCACTACTTGATTCCAGTTTGCAAGGTGAAGCTGTACTCAATGATCCTCCAGCTGATATACCATTTAAAGCTACTTGCCACTATCATCAGGTTGAACAGAGTGATACTGTTAAATTGGAACCTATGTTAAACTTGACGACTAGTGGAGAAGCTCTCTCAGTATTCCATGATCGGCCAACTTCATCAAATAATCCAGATGAAGTTTCTCAAACGGGTTACAGCAATTACAGTGATGAAGCTCTGAGCAATGGTGTTAAATTGTTAAATGAAGAGTCCATGAATAGAAAGACACTTGAGCGTAGATCTGCACCTGACTTCATTCCTGCATCTAACTACTTTCCAAATGCTATTGTTGAGGCTAATGAGATGTACAAGTTGCAGAACAACATTACATCTCAGGTATCAATTAATGCTAGGAAACATCTATTGGAATTGGGCTGGAAAGTTGAGGTTGTGCAACATGAAAAGAGTGAGAGACTAGAGTATATTTCCCCTGATGGGAAAAGATTTAGGTCACTTCGGAAGATATGTCTACTGTTTGATTCTGTTGATCAGAAGTTAGCAATGCCATCTCAATTGTCTGCAAAGAGCCCAATTAGTAAGAAGGTTCCTTCTATACATATTCAAAAGCCCCAAACCCCCAATAAGTTGCCAAAATTGTGCATCCCTGATGTATTTGTTGTGGAACCTGAATATTGCCCTGAATCGGTAAGTGACTATTATAATAAATGTTCCTCCAGTGGCCAAAGCAAACACTTGCAATTAGAAGCCTGGACAGCCAAACAACACTTATCTGCTACAGGCTGGTCTTTTGATCCCAGTGGAAACGGGGAGAGAAAACGGTGGCGGTACAAGTCACCAACAGGAAGATCATTTTCCACTCTTCGTGCAGCCTGCAAATGGTGTCTACAACATGGCACAGGTTCTCAGAATGATTGTGGACCTACTCAGGGAAAAATGGCAGATTTTAGTACTCAGGATGCTTGTACATCTGGTTTAGTTGTTATAAA
This sequence comes from Plantago elongata, assembly GCA_036897095.1. NCBI lineage: Eukaryota > Viridiplantae > Streptophyta > Magnoliopsida > Lamiales > Plantaginaceae > Plantago > Plantago elongata. The sequence continues at coordinate 15,254 of JAYMSP010000632.1, read as the reverse complement.
ACCAGAATATTGCCCCGAAGCAGTAAAACACTATTATAATAAATGTTCCTCTTGTGCAAAAGCCAAATACTGCAAATCAGATGCCTTGAAAGCGAAACAACATTTATCTGCTACTGGCTGGTCTTTTGATTACGTTCACAGACAAAACAGTTGGAAAATGAGGTACAGATCACCAACAGGAAGAGTATTTTACGATCTTCTTTCAGCCTGCAAATGGTGTTTTCAAGTTGATACAGTTTCTCAGGATCATTGTCGACCTATTCTAGGAGAAACAATAAATGCTAGTTCTCAGGATGATGGAAGATACACTCTAGGAGAAACAGGAGATGTTAGTTCTCAGGATGATTGCACCCCAGGTTTAGTTGTTATAAAACCTGAATATTGCCCTGAATCGGTAAATGACTACTACATAAAATGTTCCTCCAGTGAGCGAGGTAAAAACTGGACATTAGATGGCTTGAAGGTTAAACGACATTTATCTGCTACTGGCTGGTCTTTTGATTACATTTACAAACGGAGTCAAGACAGGTGGAAAATGCGTTTCAGATCACCCACAGGAAGAACATTTTACAGTCTTCTTTCAGCCTGCAAATGGTGTTTACAAGTTGGTACAGTGTCTCAGGATGATTGTGGACCCACTCAAGGAGAAACGAGAAATGTTAATTGCATTAAGGATTCTGCTGAATCTATTTCTGTGAATGGGTCAAATTTCCAACAAACGGTTGTGGATTCCGGGGAAAAACCCTCCTTGGTAAATGGCAGATTTGTTGAAATGATGAATGTGGAAAAACACGATAACAACCATTATAAACTATTTCCTAATGGAACTTCACAACCACGGAGGAGAGGAAGGAAGTCTAGTGGATTGAGAAAAGCAGGGAAGGCTATAAATACTGTGTACTCTACTCCTGTGCAATCACGTAGAAGAGCTGGAGAAGTGACTGAGTCTACGTCCCAGACCTCTAAGAACATTTTGTCTTGGTTGATTGATAATAATGTGGTGTTGCCAAGATCAAAAGTTTGGTGTCAGGTTGACAAGGACAGCCACCCGGTGCAACAGGGGAGGATCACTCGCGAGGGAATCAAATGTAGTTGTTGCCATAAAACTTTCTCACTTGGTAGGTTTCAAAAGCATGCTGGCATCACCAATTCTATACCTTCAGCCAATATATATTTGCTGGATGGAAGGTCTTTGCTAGACTGCCAGGCACAACTGAACCAAAACAAGAGGGATGGAAATTCAAGGTTTGAATCTTGTGAAAAATTGACAGGAAGCCAAGAAAATAGGACTAATGACAATGTATGTGCAATATGTCGCCATGGAGGTGAATTAGTTTTATGCGATCAGTGTCCATCTTCATTCCACACTCACTGCCTTGGTCTAAAGGTGATCTTTGATTAGTTGTCAAGTAGTCTACATCATTTTGTCCATTGGTCTTTTTTGTACTTAAAACTATAGGAATTGTTCATTTAATGATCTTATTGGTGCTCTGCAGGAGGTTCCTTCTGGTGATTGGTTCTGCCCATCATGCTGTTGTAAAATTTGTTGTCAGGGTGGATTCAACGATAAAATTGAACCAGTTACAGAGACTTCCATTCTCATATGCAACCAATGTGAATGCAAATGTAAGTCAATACCATGAAATTTTATGATACTTCAGATGCTTTTGTAAGCTTTTGGATAAATGTATGGAATCCTATATCAAAATTTACTATCATTTACTTTTGCAGATCATGTTGGGTGCGTAAACATTGAACAAGTTCCACAGCTAGAACGAAATCCTGAAGGACTCTGGTTCTGTCGTAACACATGTGAACAGGTACGTGGTGGATGGAGCTCTTTACATCAGTTTTGCACTACATTTTTTGTTACTGCAGCGGCAGAATCGGGTTTTGCTAGTTAGTAAATCTAAATTCTGGACCTGTATCTTATATGCAAGAAACTTATGCTGGATATTAATATATAGTAAGGCCAGCGCCATTTGATTATATTAGTAATTAATATCAACATCATAGTAATTTATCTATTGAGGAATCATTATCAAGGCTCCAAGCTCAATTTAAATATTAAATCTATGAATAGGGAAGAAAAAGAAAAGGTTGATGATATACCTTATATTATCACTCTTTCATTAGCAATCGAAGTGAAATCTTAAGAAATCAATGAGCAATTGTTAAAAATACGATTACATCGGAGTTATTATTTTCTTCTACAACGAAGAATAGTGAGAGGAACGTGATAGATTATGTAAATAATCCTAGTCTAGTTAGAGTTAGTTAGCATAATCTAGTTAGAGTTAGTTAGCACAATCTAGTTAGAGTTAGTTAGCATAATCGTAGTCTAGTTAGAGTTGAGATAGAATTCCTAATTCCTATTCTCATTAGAGTAGTGTAATTTGTATTTGTATATATACCTTTGGTATTTATTAATACAATCACGGAAGATATTCTTTCATGGTATCATATTGGTTTCGATTTTCTACGCTGCAAATTCTCCGCTGCCAATCCTCATGAATATCCGGTCGGTCGTCTTCACACAAATCGATAACGTGCCTCTCACATCTGCTGATTTTCCCTTCTCGATTGGATCACTGTCCTATCGAGCTTCTCCTTTCGTCGCCTGTTTCTCTACAAACAGCGGCTTCCCGCCCCTTACCCTGTTTTTCGATTTGGATTGACCCTGTCCCTTCACCATGTCGACTACTGGGTCTCCTTCTCACGTGATTAAAACAGTTCCTCCTTTGGCCCTTATGGCCACAAATCTCACGTCCTTGAATTGGAGAACTCCCAATACGCAACTTGGACTGAATTGTTTCACATTCATGCTCGAGCTAATCGTGTTTTGCACCACATTATCCAGACTCCGGAAGGCAAGTAGAAACCAGCTCCCAAGACTGATGAAGAAATTGAAACGTGATCTACCGTTGATGCTACGGTCCTCCAATGGATTTATTCCACGATTTCAAACGATCTCTTCAATACCATTATTGAACTCGGTGCGACTGCTATGGAAGCTTGGGATCGATTGCGGTAGATTTTTCAGGCGCATCAAACCTCTCGTGAGCAAGAGTTCACGTCTACCCGGTTGGAGACCACCTATTGCCAACGTATTAAGAGCTTAGCTGATCACCTAAAAAACGTTAGAGCTCCTGTCCCAAACAGTCAGTTCTTCAGCCTGTTTCGGGATTAAATGACGCATACAAAGGCGTGGGTACTCAGATTCGTCATGCCAAGGTATTACCATACTTCTCTAAAGCCCGTTCTTCTCTTTGCCTAGAGGAACATGAACTTGCTGCTACTATGTCTACAGGTACTGGGTCTGCTATGGTTACCTCTGTTCGTGATGACCACTCCGACAACACCAGCCAACCACGTAACATAAAGGGCAATGGGCAAGGAAAGAAAGGTAAGAAAGGCAAGAAGAATGGTCAAGGCAAGCCTAATGTTCAAAGTAATACTGGAAATTCGCGACCTCCAGCGAATGTACCTTGGCAAGCTACACAACCAGGGAGTTGGCACTGGGTACCACAATGGGTGCCGCAATTTCAGCCCCCTCCGTGCCCGTTTCCTACACAGCCACCTGACTCGGCGTTTCGCCCGCCACCACCTCCGGCTACACAAGGCTATGCTACTTCTAGCACACCTTATGGAAATTACGTACTAACAGATGTCAATGTAGCTATGCACACAATGAGCTTGAACCCGTTTGCACCAACTTGGTATATGGATTCTGGAGCGTCATCGCACATGACCTCCTCAACGGTACGCTCTCGTCTTATTCTAATTCGAGCATTCATAATAATATTGTCGTAGTTAATGGCCAATTTATTCTGGTTAATGGGTGTGGGAATACTACTTTGCCTTCCAAAATTCGTCCCCTTCATCTTATGCGTGTTTTGCATGCTCCTAAAATCATTAAGAATCTTATCTTAGTTCACAAATTTACTTCTGGTAATTCTGTGTCTGTCGAATTTGATCCTTATGAATTTTTTGTGAAGTACTTTCAGATGGGATGGCAATAGTGAGATATGATAGTCAAGGAGTACCCCTCACCAACATCACCCTTCTCACCCACCAATCTTTGTCTTTTGCTGCTGTGTCATCCCCAACTTGGCACGAGCGTCCAGGTCATCCAGGGCATGCTGTTTTGGAGTCTCTTAGGTTAGACAAACATGTTGTTTGCAATACACCTAAGCCTACTAGTATTTGTCGTTCTTGCATTCTCGGTAAACAAATTAAGTTACTGTTTGAGTCATCTTTCAATTAAACTTTGTTGCCTTTGGACATTATTCACAGTGATTTATGTACGTCACATGTTTTAAGTTCACTTGACCATCAGTATTATGTGCTTTTTCTTGGTGATTTCTCAAACTTCTTATGACTTTTCCTCTTGCCAAGAAATCTAATGTGTATGACAAATTCTTGATCTTTCGCACCTATATACTTACCCAATTTGAACAGAATATCAAAACCATTCAATGTGAGTCTAATGGATTATCTTTTCGCTTTTCTTGTCCTCATACTTCTTCCCAGAATGGTAAGGCTGGACGAAAGGTTCGCTCCATAAATAACATGATTCGAACCTTGCTTGCTTATGCGTCGTTGTCCTCTTCTTTTTGGCACCACGCTTTAAACATGGCCACTTACCTCCTTAATATTTTACCCAGCAAACTCTTAGATCATAAATCCCCGCTAGAAATATTATATCACCGTAAACTATCCTATAACCATCTCCGTGTGTTTGGTTGCCTTTGCTACCCCCTTACACCATCTAGTACTATTAACAACCTTCATGCTCGATCCTCACCTTGCGTATTTTTGGGTACTCAGATAATCATAAGGGTTATAAGTGTTATGATATTTCGTCTCGTAAAATTGTTATTTCTCGGCATGTGATCTTTGATGAAACCAAGTTCCCGTTTGCTAGTCTAAATTTTTCTCCCTCACAAAATTTAGATTCTTTGAAAACAGGATCCCCTACTTTCCGTTTCACTTAATGCCTGTTCCTAGGGCCTGTACCCGATTGACTGTTGCCCAGCAGCCCTTCGCTACGTAGCAGTTTGCTGTTGAGCAGCAGTCCGCTGCTACCCAGCAGCCCCCCGTTGCTGCCCAGCAGCTACCCGACCTATCTAGTCCAGCCTCCCCTATCCCGCATACGCCTCTGCCTCCTCCTCCGCATCACACACCGCCACCATCTCCAGTTCAATCTCCACCCATTTTGGACCCACCAAATCATCCCGCTCGGCTTCGCCGCCTTAACCATGGTCCTGATTATGTGAATCTAGCTACGGTTACGAAGTCTCCCCTTCCTCGTGATCCGGTTTCTGCTCAAACTAGAAATTGACTATGAACGGCGAATTTGATGCTCTTATTAAGAATAAGACGTGGGAGTTAGTGCCCCGTCCTCACAATGTCAATATTATTCGTTCAATGTGGATTTTTACTTACAAGTTTAACTCTAATGGTGACTTTGAGAGGCACAAAGCTCGTCTTGTAGGTGATGGCAAAACACTAACATGTGGGTATCGATTGTGGTGAGACATTAGGCCCTATGGTTAAACCAGCAACAATTCGCACCGTTTTGAGTCTGGCTTTATCCAAGCATTGGTCGATTCACCAACTCGATGTAAAAAACGCCTTCTTGCATAGGGAACTTAAGTAGATCGTTTATATGCATCAACCTATGGGGTTTCGCGATCCTGCTCATCCAGACTATGTTTGCCTGCTCCGGAAATCTCTTTATGGACTCGAGCAAGCTCCGCGAGCTTGGTACGGACGATTTGCGGACTATGTGGCAACATTGGGTTTCGTGAATAGCCGCTCGGATAACTCCTTATTTGTTTACAGGAAAGGCAAGTATCGAGCGTTTCTCCTGCTATACGTCGATGATATTATCCTTACTACATCCTCCGACTCTCTTCGTTGTTCTATCACGGCACTCCTTGCTTCAGAATTTGCTATGAAGGACCTCGGACCATTAAATTACTTCCTCGGTATTGTGGTTATTCGTCATAAACATGGAATGTTTTTTGTCCCAACGTAAGTATGTTGAAGAAATTATTGATCGAGCGGGGATGTCTTCCTGTAAACCATCGATGACACCGGTAGATTCGAATCCCAAAATCAGTCGCGGTGCTGGGGATGCTGTCGACAATCCAACACAGTATTGTAGTCTTGCTGGTGCTCTTCAATACTTGACATTTACTCGACCAGATATCTCGTATGCTGTCCAACATATATGTCTTCACATGCATGATCCTTGAGATGTTCACATGAATACACTTAAACGCATCCTTCGTTATATCCACGAAACTCTTGCCCACGGTTTACACCTTTACTCCTCCCCAAGTTCGACCCTTGTCTCGTATACTGATGTTGATTGGGGAGGGTGTCCAGATACTCGACGATTAACCTCTGGTTATTGTGTATTCCTTGGAGATAACCTTATCTCTTGGTCCTCTAAGCGACAGCCTACCATGTCATGTTCGAGTACTGAAGCAGAGTATCGTGGTGTTGCAAATGTAGTTGCCAAATCATGTTGGTTTCGTAACTTGCATTTGGAATTACATTGTCCTGTCTCGAAGGCTACTTTGGTATATTGTGATAATGTGAGTGCAATTTACCTCAAAGGAAATCCGGTTCAGCATCAACGTACTAAGCATATTGAAATGGATATATATTTTGTTCGAGAACATGTAGCTCGTGGGGATGTTCGTGTACTACATGTTCCATTACGATATCAGATTGCGGATATTTTCACTAAAGGCCTACCTCGGGTTTTATTTGAAGATTTTCGCTCCAGTCTCAGTGTTCGCCCGCCTCCCGCTTCGACTGCGGGAGTGTGATAGATTATGTAAATAATCCTAGTCTAGTTAGAGTTAGTTAGCGTAATCTAGTTAGAGTTAGTTAGCATAATCCTAGTCTAGTTAGAGTTGAGATAGAATTTCTAATTCCTATTCTCATTAGAGTAGTGTAGTTTGTGTTTGTATATACACCCCTTGGCATTTATTAATACAATCACGGAAGATATTATTTTAGAACGAAGAGTCAAACAATAAATGAAGACATTTATGAAATAAAAAAAATGCACAAATGCATGAAGCTCAATGTTTATTTGCGAATTAGCAAGATATATTAGAGACAATAAATGTATTACAAAGAGACAGGCACATGGAGAAAGGTGGGGGTGGGGTTGGTGTGCATGAGATTATTTTCTGTTCTTGCCGACACAATTCTTAGAATTCAAGTTATAGGTGTAGAGGTAGTTTGTTGGGGGGGGGGGGGATGTTTAAATCCTTTATATAAATATAGCTTTGCCACTGCATGGTGGTGTCGAATTGGGTTTGATTTTCACAAATACAGTATTATGTGGGAGTTGTGAAAACACAAATTACATATGTTCTGCACTACGTACCTTAGTCTTCAATTTCCTCATCTGAGAAATAGATATCAAGGCGTTTGACCTCATTCTACATTTCCATGAATTGATCAAATGGTTTTGATGGCCACTTGCTTTAATGCAGATATATAATGGTCTACGCAAAAGTTTAGGCATGCCAGTGTCTTTGGGTACTGGAAATTTGAGTTGGACTCTGGTGAAATACATCAAACCTGAATCTTGTGATCATGACACATTTGCTGCTGGTTATCTGATTGAGAGCCACAGCAAGCTTAATATTGCCCTGAGATTGATGCATGAATGTTTTGAACCTATTGAAGAACCTGGCAGCACGACCGATCTGGTCGCAGATGTCATTTTTAGTAGATCGTAAGATCATTCTCAATACTTTAATCGAAAAACAATTAACAATGTCAATGGGAACATTATACGGGGATGTACTGTCATACCCTAAACAGCAAATATTTTAATTTTCAGGTCTGAGCTGAACCGTTTAAACTTTCAGGGATTTTATACAGTCCTTTTGGAGAAGGATGATGAATTGATCTCAGCTGCTACAGTGAGGTATCTTTCTATTTTCTGCTGGCTCAACTCTAAATAGTTTGTGTCCTTTTACTGTTTTTTGTTGTTCGAGTAACGTGAAAAATCTTCTAAAATCGTAATTCAGGATCTATGGAGAAAGAGTGGCAGAAATACCTCTTGTCGCAACCTCCATTCAACATCGACGACTTGGGATGTGTCGCATCTTGATGAATGAACTTGAGAAGGTATCTATGTTCCAGAATACCAATTCAAGACCTTTTATTATTAACCTCTATCATGGTTTCACCTGTTCTCAATTCTGCTCTTTATAGTGAACGAACTTGCTTTTGTGAATTAGTATTTACCAAATGTAGTTGGCATATTTGTAATCTGAATTTCATATCATGACCTTAACCTCAACAGCATAATTGTATAAAAACTTTTGCCCTAGTCATTTAAGTTACTGAGATACTTTTACAGAAACTAATTGAATTGGGAGTGGAGAGGCTTGTCTTGCCAGCTGTCCCTAGTGTGCTCAACACTTGGACCATGTCGTTCGGGTTTTCCATAATGAATGAATCTGAAAGATTAAGCCTCCTGGACTACAGTTTCTTATGCTTCGAGGGTACAGTTATTTGCCAGAAGCTCTTAACCGTTGTTTCCTCCTCAGCGTCAAGCGTTTCTACAGGTACCTATAATGCCACATTGCCTAGTCTGTAGTACTATTTAACTAGAAAGTAGTATGTGGACTCATAAACATCGATCTTTTCCAGAGGATTTCGTAAAAAATGGCCCCAATGTGATGAAAAATGTCTGCACTGAGTTGGATGGTAACAGTGCGGTTACTGAAGTTCTTGCGGACCATGTAGTGGCTACCGAAGATGGCACTGAAGACAACAATGGCAATGGCCATGTTCAGGTGTCTACTGTAATATACTACGTACATACTTTAAACCATTTTTGTGCACTATAGTTTATTGCTAATTCATCTGACTTTATCCATTTTTCGGGGTTATCCAAATGACAAACTTGTGCACAGGTTGATCAACCGTCCAATCCAAACTACTTGTGTTCGACTGCACTTGACAGTCTAGTAGTAGTAACTGGCCACGAGCAAGTGGAAGATAATAACAAAGCGGCAATTTCGAATGGATCAGTCCGTCATGACTAAGGGCTAGGGCTATTTGTCTCCCATAATTATGTATATATTAGCAGTAATTTATGGTGGTGGTGATCTACATGTATGTATATGGTGAGACAGCAAACATATGTTTATGTAGAGGCAGGTGGCAAGCTGTAAACTTTCGTAGGGCCTGCTTATTTTCCAAGTCTTTTGCAGGTGTCATGTCAATGTTTGGAAAACTCACTAGTTGGCTGTTGCTACTTGCTACTATATATACTATGGTCAGTTGGAGGACCATCTTGCAATTCACCCTAACTCAGCATCTCACTTTGCTATGGAGGCTGAGTATTTGTGAAATACTTTTATGTTGTTATGCTACAAGCGGTTCGAGAGCATAACCAAAACCAAAACAAGAACCAGAACAGCTACAATCAAATTCTTATATCTAAACATAACCAAACCAGACTCAGAAAGGAAGGTAATGAGTATTAAAATCTTGTGGAGAGAATGCTGGGGTGAAGCAAAGTATAATATTGATACAGGAGAGTTGTAAAATAATACAACCAATTGTATCTCCTCTTCATCTGCAATATTGGAACATCAATTCTCCTATGAAGGAGAGAAACAAGATTTCCAAATAAGTATTGTTGTGTTGTTTACATAGTCCAAACTTCTTTTTTCAATTAACAAGTGAGAGGGCTGAAATGGGTCTAGCCTGGACCGATCTAGTAAATTCGGGTTCTGGTCCGAGCTGGATTCGTTCTAAATACTCGGGTTGATAAATGTTGAACCTTTATCTTTCGATCCATTTGGGTCGGGTCGGGCCTGTCTCGTTGCTCAGTCCTACTTCCAGATTCTTCCACTTAAGTGAGAAAAGTTACATTTTTCAAAATTTCAAAATTCCTATCCGACATCAGTTTCGTCTTGTGCTACTAATGGTGAGATTAGTTGCTTTGGCTACAATTATATATACCATCCCTTATTTGAGTACGATACACCATAAATTATATTCCTCTCTTCTTCTTTATTCTTTAGGTACTTTTGAAATTAGGAGTTTCTTCACCTCTGAAGTTCAACGGAGCATCTACTACAAAGCTTTAAATAGTTGTTGAGATTGAACATTGTATCTTGAAATCGAATTGTCCGAGAAAGAAATATATTTTATTAACACGGACAAATATAACTTAAAGAGAAGTTTTCATACCGTTAATGGTCAAGCATAAAGTAATGGTAAAAAGAGAGCTTTATAGAGATTAAGGCTCTGTTCTCTTCAATTTAAAATAACTTCGATTTAGTTCAGCTCTGTTTCATTCAATTTAGTTTAGTTGAATTCAATTCAGTTCAGTTCGACATAATAATCATTTATACATTAATTCAGTTGAGTTTAGTAAATTTTAATTGAGAATAACGGACCCAAAAAGTCAGATAAAGAATCGATCCATCAATTCACCTCACATCTCCCAAATCAAACCAAAATTCTCTCGGACTCATGGCCATCACTAGTTTTCCTAAATGCCCACGGACCCCACCACCATCTTTATCATTTCCTTTACATATACAATATACTCCTACAAAAATACTATATGAATCTGAGAAAACTCCTAAAAAACACTAATAAATGACATATACATCAAAGTGTGCATGTTACATCCTGATACTAATTCGTTTTACTACTATGCTCTATTTACAAATTACTGTCGTAGTAATTTGTCTATTAGTTATCGCTGCCTTGGGTTCTTTTTCTGTTACAGAATGATGTCACCTCCAACGATTTTGTACTACACCTCTGCCAGCTATATTATCACTTTTGCAGGCTGGGGACGGATTCATGGAATGTGTATGAGATAATTCCTCTACTCATTCGTCCTTTCTCTCTCATTAATAGTTCTCATAGTACATACTGAATTCATCCATTCGATTGCAGGTGAATGAGGTGACCTTGGAGAGTGATTAATCAATCCGTATTGTCCTTTTGTTCATGTTATTTTGTATTGTAATCAGTCCAGACTATTTGTGATTACTGAACTTGGTTTGATTTGTGTTATTGGATTGGAACTCTATTTTGGGTCACATTATTCAAAGCCAAGGTTAATCTTGTTTTAGTGACCCAGTGATGGATACTAGAATGAAGGATTTATTTGATACTCAAAAGAAACATGAAGAGGAGATACTTAATCTCAGGGGCGATGTAACAATGATCGGAGAGAAGGTTGAGAAAGTCGAATAAAAAATGAATGAAGGATTTGCTACTATCACGCAGCAACTGATGATAGTCTTTTATAGAGGACTCTGTACACAGCTCCACATCAGAGACCACCACCAGTGCCTGTGACACCATTTTCATCCAGCAACACAGTGACAACGACGACTACGAGGGTAGAATTTTCGAAATTCTGTGGGGAGGATCCCAGATCTTGGCTGAGAAGGGCAAATCATTTCTTCCAGATCCATCCCATGGAAGAGGTGGCTAAGGTAAAACACGCCGCTTATTATATGATAGGAGCAGCCGATTTATGGTCTTATGAATATATTGAAGGGAAACCTATGCCATGAGACTATTTTTGTAATTTGTTGATGGAGAGATTTTTAGCACCAGGTCATGAGGATATTGTAGTTGATTTCACTCAGCTGACACAGAAGGGAGAAGTAGTTGCTTACATTGGAACTTTTGAGGAAATGAAATCCTTGGTGAGAGCTAAACATCCAGCTCTCACTGAAGAGTTGTGTCTCGTTTTATGAATGGGTTGAAGGAGGAAATCAGAGCCCCGGTGCAATTATTCAGGCTAAGAAACATAGATGCTACTATTAGCCAAGCTAGGTTACTAGAAAACACACTGGAGATACGGAGAAGGAAAGGAAAAATGGGTCCAAAAGTGCCGCCAGTGACTCAAGGTTACATTAACAAACCTGCTAGTTCTTTTGCTGGTAAAAGTGCATCTATAAATGTTGGAAACAATATGTAACGCCCGGGATCCAGGTCCAGACGTCAAGAATTTGTGACGAATATAACAAGCACAGTTTATTTAAAATAACAAAACATTATCCATTACAAACCAGATGTTTAGGATAAGTAAAGCGGAAGCAAACTAAAACACACACTTTATTCCTAAACCAGCAGCGGAGATAGTCAATCCGTCTGGAATCCTACCCCAAGCTCACCTTCGTGCTCAAGATCTGGGAAAGCAAAATATTGGAAACAGGGAGAGTGTCAGTCACAATGACTCAGTGAGGACAATCAGGCATGCATGAGTATGCGTATGCAATTATGCAACAAGACATGTAACTATCACACTTGCTGACCAGGCAGTAGTTTTTGTACAAGGGGGAAACTGCAAACGGGAACAAGACGGGATAGTCATCGGCGAGTCCCCTAGAGGTGATCCCCTACGGATTCGAGAGGTGCCCGTACGATACAGCGCTTCGCTCCGCATGCCACTTAGCGACTGCCGGATGACCAATAACAAGAGGTGTCATGGCGAGTCCCTAGAGGTGATCCCCTACGGATTCGAGAAGTGTCCGTACCGCGAATACACGATACATCGCTTCGCTCCGCATGCCACTTAGCGACCGTCATGACTAATGCTGCAAAGGATATCCCTCAGCTAAACAAGACAAGACGTGAACGATTTACCAAAACATTTTTATTAGTGTGCAGTTATATTTTCAAGAAACAGTTTTCGTGCAATGCAGTACATGAGGAACAGGAGTAACATGCAGATGTAGTACAGGAACAGGAAACAGGATAGTAACAAGATCATGATAACAGTAGCAGGAGGCAGGGTCAGGAGACAGGACCAATAATAGTGTCAGTTGCCCGATTATCAATCAGGAGTGAACATAGTAACTGGAAGTGATACAGGGTTTCGGTACTCGCGATGAATTAGGGAACTAAGTCGGGTTACTACAGATACAACAATTGGAGCAATAAATGTCCAGGCTAGACGAGTAGGTCTGCTAAGTACAGATTAACGGTAAGTTAGAACCCTGAAAGAAAAAAAAGAAAAAATACGAGTTTGTAAAGTTGTTTTACACTTTTATATATATATGGACCCCCTACTAGATGCTCACATTGCAGATTCACCCCCACTATTTGAACAATTACAAATCATTCCAAAAATTGAACCGAGATAAATATCTAATTACAAACCAGCCCAAAAGTCAACCCTGGAGCTTATGTGGGATCGGAGGTTGGCCGAAGAAACATGTCTTTTGTTGACATGACATGCCATTTCATTTATTCCACCAAAATTAACTAATTCAGTTTGGGTTTATTTGTAATTGTTTGCGAACTGTTTTTACTAACCGATGACATGCACACGCGGGGATATTTATAATTGACTGAATTATTTATGGATTTATTTGTAATTGATTTGAAAAAAGTTTGCAAAAATTTGAGTAAGAAGGAGACTAGAGGTAGTTGAGAGAAGGGAGGAAGTGGAAGGAAGGGGTCTCTAAAAGACGTTGGAAGCTGTTACGCTAACGTCCACGTTCTGAGACCCTTGCCTATAAGAGGGAAAGGAGACATTCGAAAACAGACATCGCTTAATTCATCACTTGAACACTTGAACTCACTAAGAGCAACTCTTTTGAAAACCCTAGCTGTAAGATATTCTTCGCTGAGACGTTTATTCGAAGGTTACAGTTCCATCATCGATCAAACCTCTCCATCCTTTACCGATCATCCAAATCCTTCCACCGTCCCTCCTACTCGAGCTTCAGAGCTCACTCTCCATATTCCACCGAAGGTCAGCCATCTAGCTCGCAGAAGGAAATCCTTCGACCAGAACGTGGCTGAACTCCTCCGACCGTATCCAACCGAAAGGATAAGTTACTTCTGCTCCTTCATATTTTCTCTCTTCTTTATTATTCTTCCAACACATTCACTAACTTGAGCGCCGTAGTACCTTTGGTCGGCACTACACCGGTGTCACCTTGAAACCTCAAGCTTCTAGGTTTGCTATTGTTGTCTTACAGGTCACTGGTGCCCCCAATTCAAACCCTAAATTCGATTCTAGATTCTGAGCATCTACAATAGGAATTTTACGGTGGTAACTTTGAATAGTACGAGAAACAACGGACGATTGAACTAACGTTGTGAAATTAATTTAATCGAGACCCTAGATAAATGAATTAAAAATCATTGAAGCAAATAACCAAAATAATCCGAGACGAGTATTCAAGATATATTTTAAATCAACATTACAAACGAATATAAAAACTACTTGAAAATTATATGTAAATTAATCAAAAGAACAGTTTCAATTAAGTTGCACTAATCACTCAATTAATTTACTGATCCATCAAAATTCTTACAAAATTCGAAGTTATGGAGTCTGGACCTGACTACTTCACTTGCTAGTTAGTTCGTAGAAAAAGACTAACATGAAAATACACATGAGCTTAATTAAGAATTACTATGAACTAATAACTCTTTACATTTACACATGATCTTAAAAACAATAACCAGTCAACCAGGCTTGTAGATTAGTACTTAGATAAGAAAAGAAGGGAAATAGGAAAAAAAAACCTTAATCGCTAAAAATTCAAAGCAATTATATGGAATGTTCCCATATGAAAGAGGATGCCGTCTGCAAAGTTGTAGACAATTGCAGACTAGCTAAGGGTGTTGTGTGATTTCTAATAGAATAGAACTACACTTAGTCAATTAGATTTTATATGAATGAGTAGGATGAAGGAATAGGTTTGTAGACTAGTGAATTTATATACATGAATATCAAACAAGAAGAGAAATCAACAACCATTTTTCTTGAAAAATATGAGGGATTGAATGAATGATTTAATGAAAATTGAGAGAAATTAGGATAAAGACTAAAAAAGCAGAGCAAATCGAGAAATATTTAATGAAAATTTAATTTTTAGTATTTATTTGATACTTACAAATAAACCCATGCCACATAAGAGCCATATCAATGCCACATAACCAATTCATGTCATGTCAATGCTGGAGTCAACGCCGAATAGTGAAATTTAATTTATTTATAATTGTTCAAATAATAGGGGTGTATTTGTAATGGGGGCGTCTAGCAGGGTATATGTAATTCGCCATATATACATATATGGCGAATTTCAAAAAGTACCCCTTAAATATTCGCGTATTTCACTTTGGCCCCTCGATCTCAAACAATTACAGATAAATCCCTGCCGTTGACTGAACCGCCAGCATCAACATTTTCTCTCTCTACGTGGAAT